>VUQS01023627.1:9396-23446 GCA_015108495.1 Heterochromis multidens | reverse complement strand
GAAAGGGCCCCCCCCCCCCCCCCCCCCCCTCCCATGCATTTCCTTTGTTCATATTTCTCTCAAACCTACTCACATTTGTTTTACATATTTTATTTCCTGTTGAGGTTCATCCATTCAGAAAACACTGGTTTGCTTTTCCCTTTACATCTTCTTAGCTGTTAAGTCTCCCCTTCAACAACAAGAAGGCTGGAAGAAGTACTCTATTCAAGTCCTGTACTTAGAAGGGGTAGCTAGATAAGAGTGAGAAGATCGATACCACTCTCATGTCTCTCCAGTAAATATGAAATTGCTTGGATTTCTTGTGCTTGCACGGCACAAAGACTGGAAATAGGAGAAACAGTGAGGCTGGCTTTGCTCAAAGAAACAAAATCTGCTTACCAGTGCTGCATAAAAAATTGAAATGTATTGCACATTGTGGTTTTATGTAACCCACTGGAACAATTTCTTGTGCAGGTGTAGCCTAGTAGCTTCCTGCAGTCTTGTCATTACAGGAAGTGAACAGCAAGGGACATTTAACTGAGGTCTTCTAAAACGAGATGTGACATAGTGAACCTTAGTGGTTGTGGGAAGTGGGTTTTGTCACCAGGCGGGCTAATTCATATTTACTACAGACATGCCAGTGGTAGTGATCTTCTCATTCAACTCTCAGCACAAATGTTATGTAGAGACTATTTAGACAAAAACTGTATGAATAGGAAGATGGTTAATGTAAGCAAACTGATTCAGTGGGCCTAATACATAATGCACAGCATTTATCTAAAGGCTACTAACATTACTAACAATTCCACATGCCGCTGATCACTGAAGCGGGGAACTCCGGGGTTGAAAAAAGGAAGTCAATGCAAAGTGGTAAAAACTGCAGTTCCTCAAATAATGCTAGATTTAAAAGTGAGTCAATCCCACTATGTTAAAACACCAAATTTTAGGGTATAAGTAAAAATGTTTACAGCCTGGTACAAAAAGGGTTTATTGCCCATCCCCTGAGAAAACAACAACAACAACAACAAAGTAGCAACGTGTGGAAATTGCCATAAGACTAAGTAAGTAACTTTGGTAGCACTTCATAATACAGCACACAACTCATGGTGTAATGTCCCAACATTTACCATGTAATTTTTATGAATTTAGGGTGGGTGTAATTTTTCAGTACCTACAAGTATTTACTATGATGCTTAAATTGTAGGTGAAGTAGAACAAGGGAGTAACAATTGACAGTTTTATAGCCACAACCAGGAAAAACATGAAGGCTTAACTTATCTCAGTGGGAGCAACATATAAAGAGGATGCCAAACCCGAGTCTTAGTTTACCAACGAAAGGAGGAAGGAAGGAGTCTGAGCCAGCCCCACAAAGGGCTGTTGGACCCAGAACCAGAAACAGTTGATCAATAAGAAATTAATTTCCTTTACTCTTAATTTTGAATTTAAAACTGAAAAAGTTTTAAATTAGAGTAACCTATTAACAGTAACAAACTGAAGAACAGGAAATGTACTAAACCTTCAAACAAGCAGAATAAAAAATCTGGATTATATTTTCTGAAAAACTGTTTAATTGGCAAGAGTTTTTTTCTTCAGATGATATCTCCACATGTAAGCATGAAAAAAAAAGTACAGTCTGCATTTAAAAATAATGTGTATTACACCGTAATAATGTCATATAATACAGCCCAATACTCCTCATAGTTACAGTGTAAGAGGGGGAAACATTATTTTTCCTTTGGTTTTAAAATACCCAGCAATTGAAAAAATTCTTCTTTTCCTTCAAAACTGCTATTTTTACTCCCTTGTTCTGTTGCACCTACCCGTATTTTTAGGTACTGAAAAATTACATCCTAAATTCAGAGGAATTATTTAGGAAATATTGGGAAATTACATCCCAAGTCAGCAGGTGTATTAAGAAGTGCTACCTTAACTTTCTGTTTCATGTCACATTTCTGTGACAAGAGCTGAAAGAACTAAATGCTCACTTGTCCAGCTGGTTTAATTCAAAATGCAAAGTAGAGACTTACAGGCAATTTGGCAGGCAACAGAAAAGAATTAGGAATTGAGAACACAGCATGAGCGTGTGAGAGAATCTGGCAGAAAACAATAGCAAGATGGCAGGTATAAATACAACATGGCTGATTGAGAAATTGGGAATAAGTGACGTGGGTGTTTGTCAGGTGACTGGGAACAGAAGGAAGGCGCTGGAGATGTAGTGGGTGGATAGGGTGAAAGAAGGAGTGAAAGAATAAAAACAAAACAGGGCAAAGATGAGGACTGTGACAGTTCTGCTTTGTGAAAGGTAGGTTTTATTGCTTAGACATTAAACTTTCATTGGCAATAGGGAACACACATTTATTATTTCAAAATTTTCCCCCTCTTTAATCAAAAGTAGCACACGGAAAAATTCAATTACAAGTAAAAGTCCTGCAGTAAAAGGTTTTGCTTGAGAAGCCATATAAAGATATTAAATATATAAATAGAAAAGTATGTTTACTGTGTAAAATGCCTCTATAATATGCATTTTTATGACTGAATCAGTCTTATTCTCGCATCAATGTATAGCCATCATTTTAATGGTGTAGCTAGGGGAAGAAAGCAATTTCAAGTAGTTCATACACCAATGGGCAGTTTAATGTATTACAACTCATCATATTTTTAAATACTGACAGAGATTTGTGTGTAATGAGTTACTCGACTCTGTCAGACAACAACAGAGGAGAAAAACTAGAAAATCTTTTAAAGAAATGTCGTAGTTATGTTAAAGTTATGTCCAATTCCAAAAACATTGGGATGCTGTGTAAAATGTAAATAAAAACAGAATGCAATGACTTGCATATCTCATAAACCCAGAATTTATTCTCAATAGAACATAGAAAACAAATCAAATGTTTGAACTGAGACACTACTGTTTGATGAAAAACATTAGCTCATTTTGAATTTGATTGCCAGAAATCACTGTCTGTGATTTTCACAGTTCACTGTGCTATTCACAAATGCAGGTTAAAGCTAAGCAAAGAAGAAGCCATATGTGAACATGATCCAAATGCCGCCGTCTTCTCTGGGCCAAAGCTCATTTAAAATGGACTGAGGCAAAATGGAAAACTGTTCTGTTGTAAGATGAATCAAAATTTTAAATTCTTTTTGGAAAACATGGACACTGCATCCTCCGGACTGAAAAGGAGTGTGACCATTTGGCTCATTATCAGCACTCAGTTCACTGATGGTATGGGTTGCATTAGTGCCTATGGAATTGGCAGCTTGCACATCTGGAAAGGCACCATCAGTGCTGAAAAGTATATATAGGTTTCAGAGAAACATATGCTTCCATCCAGACACATTTTTCAGGGAAGGCCTTGCATATCTCAGCAAGACAATGCTAAACTGCATACTGCACACACCAATTGAAAATATTTGGAACATCATGAAACAAAAAAATACGACAAAGAAGAACCAGGATGGTTGAGCAGCTAGAATCCTACATCAGACACGAACAGGACAACATTCGTCTCCCAGAAGTCCAACACCTGGTCTCCTCAGCTCCCAGGTGTTTACTGACTGTTTTAAAAGAAGAGGGGATGCTACACAGTGGTAAACATGGCCTTGTCCCAACTTTTTTGAGATGTGTTGTTGCCATCAAATTCAAAATGAGCTAATATTTTTAATGAAATAATAAAATATCTCAGTTAAAACATATATGGTATATTTTCTAAGTTCTATTGTGAATAAAATATGGGTTTATGAGATTTGGAAATCATTGCATTCTGTTTTTTATTTATATTTTACACAGCGTGCCAACATTTTTGGAATTGGGGTTGTAAAACACTCAAGTAAAGCACAAATCAAGGAAAAGTGTGTGGTCAGAGTGGGGTTCTGAAATGTAACCCCACTCTGACCCAACTACAAAGCCACTGGATAAAAGGAAATGGAGAAGCAGATTTTTCTCTTTCTCAAAATAATGCACCTGTTGTTGACTGCATTTATGATAGATGTCAGGGAAGTGATGAGTAAGTGCATTGCATAGCTGCATGACTCTTCTTAATAGACCACTGGGCTGGCCCCACTCTATCAGACATGCTCTAATCGTTGCCCTACACCGACTCCACTGTATCCTAATGGCTCAGATTGCACTATAGAGGCCTAGAAGCTGTGTAGTCTAACCCACAGCCTAAAAACGATGGATGTATGCAGATGGATTTCTGCAGAGCAAACAGCTCTCTGAACCTACTCCCTGAGAGAGACTAATCAAATCCGGAGAATGGGAGACTACAGGGGGTAAAAGATACAGGGAGGGAGAGGCGTGAAGAGAGGGGGAGTGAATGGTGGAGCTTGCAGAAAGCCGTGGGTAACGTGTCCGCTCTCCCGTTTAAGAGGCGAGCAATCAGTGCAGAACATCTCGCCTCCAAACAACTGTGCCCTTTTAATGAAAGGACTGACACACATTCAGACACACAAACATATGTAAACACAGCATATTTGCACAGCTTTATCAGAATCTATGTCTGTCAGAAACTGTATCACACGCCAAGCAAAATATTAGTCACCATGCCACGTTTTACAAAATGTATGTAGAAAGGGCATCATCACCCCTGACTGAAGAGCTGGTTGGTTAAGTGTGCTGCTCACAAACGTGTGCAGCTGTCATGTTAGTAATAGTCGATGTTTGAAGAGTTCAGGGGGTAACTACAGTTTCACAGTGTCAGCATGAAACCAAAGTGTTGGCTGTGGTGATGCTGATGTACTGGATGAGTTTTTGTGTCAGCTGTCTGCTGACTAAAAAAGAAAAAAAAAAACACCAGTCAGCAGACTAGTGACACTCCCGGATTTCCACTTATTCACACTTTTCCTGACACTTTAAGGTTCAGGGACCATTTTTCCTCTTTGATGGTCATGCATGGCTTTAAGGTCCTTTTTTAGGTTTGAAGTCAGGGATACCACAAGTAAAGTGATTAGTAATTAGTTTGGCTTTTGATTTAGAAATCTATCACAGGGCCATAGAAGCTGGTAAGCTCATATTCTGGGGTGCAGTGACGACCCAGATCATGGCTGGAGGCAGTGACTCCTTGATTGAACGTCTCTCTTCCAGATTTTATAGTCCACACTGCTCAGCTCCTATAAAACAATTTCTGGCTTGGTATCCTTTCTGCTGAACGAAATTCAATACTAGGCTTTCAAGATGTCTTGGATGTGTAAAGGAGTGTTTTGATGTGCTGTTTCTGCTACTTCTCCAGCTCTTGTTGCCTACAGCTGCTTCTAACAGACCCCAACAAAGTTATTTTCCAGCAAAGACTCGAGCTAGACATTCTTCATCTGGGTTGATGGATAGAATTCATTTCACAGCATAATTATTGTCACCAAATTCAGTGTTTTGATAAAAAATAACTGACTTTACTGTCCCATTGACGTCATTGTCAAGCTGTGCCAATTCAAGAATTGTTGCTGATATTTTTAGGGATTTTCTATTCTTACTTAGAATAGAAAATGGTGAATGATAATAAGCGAAGGTACCTGGCCTGGGATGTTGCGCTTCATGGTTTGTGCCTTAAACCCACAGGCCTGAAGAAAATAACATCCTGATTCTCATTCCTGTCCCCTAATCTGTATATTTTGTCTCCAACCAGCAGAAGCGGCCATTAAGGAGCCTAGTTGAATCCATGAAAATATGGGAGATGCATCTGGAGTCATGCTTGCTATGGAAATTTTGTGAGACCAGGCTTTCTCATGCAGAAATCATCTTTCAGTAAGATTAACACATAGAATATAGATACCTTTATTACAGAAATACTTGCTATCAAGGAGAAGAGAAATTAGCATGTGTTAAAGCAGGAATTATCCTTATTCTAAGTTTGTCCCTCCATGAGAAGTTTCTTTATACCCCCTTCTATGGCAACTCATTGCCTCAGATAAGGTAACAAACCAGGTTCTCAGTTATCACCTTAACTTTTCCTGACACTTCCAGGTTTCTGTTTCCTCACAGCTCATTGAGGGTGGCCGTGGCTCAGGACATAAAGCAGGTTATCTACTAATCGGAAGGTTGGTGGTTTGATCCCTGGTTGCTCCAGTCTGCATGCCTTGGATAAGATGCTGAACCTCGAGTTGTAAATGTTAGATAGAAAGCATTTAAATGTAGAAAAAAAGTGCCTGTTTGAATGGGTGAATGAGACATGTAGAAAAGCATTTGAGTGCTCAAGTAGAAAAGCGCCATATAAGAACCAGTCCATTTACCATTTAACTAGACAGGCTGTCCTTTAGGCCTGCACAAAGGCAAACAGAAGGTAGTCAGGTTATTGCATTTCATCAAGCCATAATACTTCCAGGCCTCCAAAAAATAGTGAAAGTCATCAAACAGAGGAACCCACTTCAACCTTACCCCTGTTCTAAATCTACTGATCGACTGCAAAAAAAGAGAAAGAAAATAACTTGTCTGTCGTTTCCCCCCTTGCTGCCGCTTTTCCACTGATAGTAATGATGGTCATGGTTTTTGTGATGTAGGGGGTGTGAGAGATATGTGGCCTTTTCTGTTTCCTCACAGATCTGAGAGGTGGTCTCAAATTTAGATCTCTTTTATGTATAGGTAGCAGGAGGTCAAGGCCTTCAGCCCTCTGAAAAAAGGAATGCTGTGGTATACTGTGTGCTACGTGCCACCCTGGATTGAAGGCAGCTCACTAAGTATGCCTGCAAGTGTGTGCAGATGACCTCATGCTAACATTTCAAAGTATTACAGGGTGTTCAGAAGCCCACTTTTAAAGCGTCAGGATGACAGTAAAGTCTATGCAGAGCTGGTGGTTGTGTGTCTCTGAGGTGACGGCAGTATTCCTGAGTCAGCTGTCTTCTGTCTCTCAGCTAGGCGACACTGCTTTATTTTGGCCACAAAAGTACCATTACACAGTAAAATCGATTTCACTTGATTTGAGGTACCTTGCCCATCATGACAGAGTCCAAATTACAATGTCACTCCCCTTACAAAATTCACTAGTGCTGTAAAGTCAAAGTGCAGATTATACTGAGCTACCTAATTTAAAGTGCAAAACAATCGACATCTTAAATGCTACATGTTAATATGAATTAAGGAAAATACAAATACCTGGTTCTATGTATTTTTTGTGTTTTAAAAAGTAGATAAAAGTACATAAATAGTTAGATAGAAGTTTTTTTTTTAAAAAATCCTCAATGCAATAAAAAAAAAAACAACTTCCAGCTATTGAGGCACTTAAACTGTTTTCTTAAGATTTTTCCCTATTAGCAAGTTCATCTTTCTGCTTTCTACCCTTTTCTGGCTGCATAACCTGATAAATTAGGCTATAAAATATGTTCCTAATTAGCAATATACTGTAGCTCTCACACAGGAACTGGATGAAAGGTTCACAGTTGGCCAATCTGATGTAACAGAAAGTGCAAAGCCTACTTGATCTGGAACTTTAGACCATATTCCAGGCTGAGATTTCCCAGAGCTATAGATAGGCTATACAACCTTCAATTTTATAATATTTCTTAAAAAATTTCCACTGTTTCATTTTATTACATTACAGAAATAGGCTCCATTAGATATGTTTCGTAGATTTAGACAGCCCAAAGATACATTAAAGGTCAATACAAAAGCTACCAGACCATTCTAATAATGACATTTAGTGGCATTACTCATGGTTCAGCCTGCGGCAAAATACATTTCTAGTGAATTTGGATTGTCATTATGTTTTAATGCAATGATATTATTTAAGTATAATTTCTCTGAGAACCACTTCAAAATGATCAATACCACTGCAAACAAAGCTCTATGTGGATATGTGCCCCTGCACTGACTACACCACTGCAGCATCAACACTGTAAGTTTTAGGCACAGTGTTTGTTCTATTACCATGTCAGGCATACATCATTTTGTGCCACAGCATGAAGCATTGCAGTTCAACTGTAATTAACTCAAAATACCATCCATTACCCTCAGAGCACCATGATACTATTCAGGCTCTCTCTTTTCCTCCCTGGTGCCTCAATGATCTGACACTCCACCCGGTCACGCCTCGGATGACCATAATCTTGTGCTTTTTTAGCTTAGCTTTTAAGCCACTCCTTTCCCCTCTCAGCCTTCATGTATTCTCTCCTTACCCTCTCTCATTTATTTCCATTGGAGAGCATCGATTGGCTTGTTTAAGCCCCTCGGTCTGGACTAATATTTCACTTCATGCAGCCTCATTCCACTCGTCTATCCTTCCCTCCACCCGTGCTTTACTCCTCTCCCTCTATCATTAGTCCTGCCCTCCCACCATCCAAACACTTGCCTGGAGAGACAGTAGGAATCCAACTTGATGGGTCGAGATCCTGATTGAAACAGGCCTTTGCTATAGCACACTGACCATCAGGAACAGCAAAACCATGCATATGTACAGGTTTTTAACAACATCAGGGGAACCTCTCTGATTTCTTAGCTCAAAACTGTAATTAAGTATGATTGTGTGGGGGTTATTAACACGTAAATCAACAGAGGCATTGTATCCCTTTAAAATTACTTTTTAAATGCATTTTTCTTAGGGTATTCGTGATTCAGCTCGTGTGCACCCACATCTGATAAAATGTAATAAAAATACTGCACTGATTGGCTCACGATATTGCTGCCACTCACTGTTTTCTCCCAGTGAGATGTCACACCGAGTGGTAGCTCTAAACGGCTTGTTTAAATGTTTACTGTGTTATTGCATCCTATTATGACACTACTAAAACAGTCTGGAGTATCAGGATAATCTTTTATGATTTACATTACATAACTAAAATCTCAGGCATACGCAGAATGTACAAATTTCTCTACAATATTCTAATATCCAGGGTTTTTTTTTTTTGTCTTTATTACGACTGTTTTTATTTGGAATATATAACATCATTTTTGCAATTACAAACCCACTGGTTTATTGCTGATTCATTTATCTTTACTGTAGATATATATGATATATATGGATTTTCACGCCTAGAAAGATTGGTTCCTTTTTGTATGCAGTGACAATAAAGTTGAATCCAGTGTTCACTGTTTCTCTAGTAATTGTGACTCTAATGCAACTGATCACAAAAGACAGAGTACAAGACTATAAATATACTCTTACAAAAAAATGAGAGAGAAAATAAGTATGGCTCTAAACATCTACAGCTTAGAAAATCACACGATTAATGTAGGCATATTGCCAAATGTAATGAGCTAATCTACAGATCAAAACTCTGCAACTCACAAATCATCTCTACCTAGAGATCTGTCTTGCATCCACCGTGAATATCAGGTCACCCGTGGCTGGTTTCATGTAGGCTTTCCCTCATGCATGCATTCAAAATCAAACCCGCAGGCTTAAGGTGTGCACACGTTTCCATCTGCTGATCCTTTGGAGCACTGCAATAGGCTTTGCAGCTATCGGAAGGCAGATTGGATCAAAACACCACCCTGAGGAAAGGAGTCCCTGCTGTAGAAATTACCATCTTCCGCACAATCAAAATTCTCTTCCCCACTCATTGTTTCTGCATAGGTGTAATCCACAGCTTAGTCACAGATGAAGAGTGAGGAACAGGGGCATTGCAGTAATTTCCAGCACTCATAAAACACCTCAACGGCAGCTCTGAGCTCGTTTTTACGGTACTATATTTACAATACCTGCAAATTTTAAATGCCCTTGTATCATTCAGACACCTCAAACCCCAGGCCTTTCAAGACCTCCCACAAAGAAATAAGATGAAAGATATGAAAATATGTTCGACTGCTACTTCTTTTATTCTTTTTTTAAACTTTTTCAAAATTCATTGATAAAAAAAAACTGAATATATTCCATTCAAAGTTAATTAAAACATCAGGAAAAATATAGAAAATTGAAGATGATTTATATACAATAAAACTACACATATACATACACACACAGACATACTGTCTATACACCATTAAACTCAAATGTCCATTTTAACATAGTGGGGGTCCAGAAGTCTGAGCTTCTGAACTAAGCTATTCACGTACACTTAGAGCTCACATGTATTCAAACAATAAGAAATGCAACAAATATTAATGATGTATTACATGTATTTTCATACTGAAGATTATGCTGTGACTTAGTATGAGCATTTAACAAGGGTTAAAAAAAAAAAAAAGTATACATAGCTGCAGAATTCACTTGAGGTTCTGTTCTTGTTTTTACAGATGACTTCAAAACCACTGACAAAAAGAGATTTATTTTCCAGTAAAACAATGGCTCTATACATGCATCAAAGCTACCCCAAACCGTTTGAAGGATCAGAGAGCTGACTTGCATAGCTTTACCTCAGTAGTTATCAGACATTAAGCACAAACATCTGAGAGAGACATCCTGTGTCATATTACATCTCTGACATACTCCGACACATTCAAATTCTTCAGAAAACTCCAAGGTCTATTTAATGGAAACAGCAGCTAGTTAAAATCTTAAAACTGCTCATCATTCTGTAAATGTATTTTAAATTTTCAAAAAATATTTAAAAAAAATATGCAACACGTGAAAATGAAAGCTTCTGTAACCAGGCTTAGGACTTTTGGAACCCACTGTACATCTGTGTGTTCATGTATTTGTATATACCTCATGTATATATCGCATCATCCACCCAAATGAAACAACACAAAACTGAAGCCACTTAGCAGTCCTCAAAAACTACCCATGTACCAGAGCCTGAAAACCTTGGTGTATTTGGATTTATATTTTTAAAAATATACAGTGGCTTTCCCTGCAGGCAGGAGACTTGAGGCTTCCCAGGACTTTAAAGCACACCCAGCTACTGGCTACTACTTTGAGAAATACTCAAAACACAAGCAACAAGGACAAAAATATTGTACTGTTTGGAGGTTGTGACATCAGGAAATCTCTACGATTCAAGAGCTACAAGTAGCTGGCAGATGGACATTTGTGGATATACCTTCAGCTGGTTAAACTAAAAACAGCCTGACTGAAGACTTTAAAGTATATACAGGAATTAAAGACTTAAATGTTGGACAGTGAACATGAACCCCTCATCGGTAAAAGTTGGTACTGATTTTCTTATGTACAGTCTTCTAATTTTGCTCTCGACATCAAAATAAAATCTATGCAGTTTCCAAAAAGAAAAGAGAAAAAGTTCCTGCTGAGATTATCCCATCATTTCTCGTCACTGTCCTAAAAAAAAAAAAAAGAAAAATCGTCGATGCAGTAAAAAATGAGCAGGAAAAAAATGTGCTTCATGACAGAAGACTTAAACTGTAAAGTAAATTAATCACAATTACAAACACTGCTACATGGCACTGGTCACACCAGGCTGAATTCCAATAAGCAGCTTCTCTCCTCTGCAAAGAGAGCAAGTGATTTGGGTCCAGACATTTATAACGGGCAAAGAACCTGCACATATAAGTGTACACAGCACGTAGAACAATGGGAACGTAAGAACCACAAATTCCAAACAGTGACAAAGAAAAACTGAAATTTAAAACTGTCTGAGCTTCGTAGCAGTGCCTGCCATGTTGGTTTACTGACCTTAGACTAATTCTTTTGCATGTAGTGTTTGCAATATTTTGTACACCCTGTGGAGCTCTGTTTTGTCAGCTATGGCCTCACTTATCCTTTAGGGTTTGCCCTCAACCTATTCCTCTCACTTATTGTGTCCCTTTCTTTCACTCTCTCTTTAGTCTTTAATGTTTCATCAGAAGACACAGTTCTGGCCACTGGCTTCACATTGTTTGATTATCGTTTGTTCTTTAATCTGCCTGCACTTTGTGCTTTTCTCCCTGCACACATTTGTATTATTTTATAAAGCACTCAACACAACAGTTCTATGCCTCCACTGCTCCTCCATTGTTGCTGTTTCCCACAGGTGCACTTGCCCCATTGTTCCCATTTCCCTCCCCAGCCTCGAAGCTTTTTTCTTCCAGCGGTTTTCCGATCCAGGCTCCGTAGCCGTGGGCGCTGAGAGCTTGGAAAAATTGTTGCTTGGCTTGCTGGAAGGACATGGCAGACATCTTAGCCTGAGCGTAGGAGGGCAGGGAGAGGAGGTCAGTGCGACCGCTCCGCTGGCACAGAGAGCGGAAAAGACAGAACAGGTTGGACTTGGACACACGGGACACGGCCAGTTTGGTCCTGGACGAAAAGAAGACATTAGCAGAGTTTTAATAAAAAATGCACAGCAAGTGTGACAGGAAAAGCATTATGGTGTGTCTGGCAGGCTGGCATGACAAAGTGTTTCCTCAGATCATGCAGTGTTTCTTATTTAGCTTACTTCACTCCCTGCTGCTCTGTTTTGACTCACTTAATTAAAATTAAATGAAGCAAAAAATCTGCAAACAGCTTTCAGTTTATGGTGTTTTGTAAAGTGTTTTTATTAGTAATGTGGTATTGCGGGGTGTTAGAACTAGTTTAAGATATTTTAGTTGGGGGTACTTTTACCAACTGAAATTTAATTATCACAACCTGATTCAGTGTTTCCCTCAGGATATCTGTCAGCATCCCTTCAAATCCCAGAAAGTTGATTCAGTTCATCTGGATGCAACATTTTCAGTGGGAGAAACGTTTCATCGCTCATCCAAGTGACAAGATGTCACAAATGTCCAGTGAGGCTGAAGAAGTCTCACCAGACACTTTCGAAGACTGAAGGAGTAACTTGGATGAGCGATGGAACGTTTCTCCCACTGAAAATGTTGTTGTGTCCACTTGAACTGAACTAACTTTCTGGGATTTCTTTACCTGGATTGTTGAGCATGCATCAAGACACGTCTTTTCAAAGTTTTATGTTGTTCACACTGAACACCAACTCAAGAAAGTAAGAAAATCTCTAATAAAACATTTTGGGAGCTATGGAGTGATCCAATTTCAAATCAAAATGTCTGACTTCTTGCTTTGGGTTATGCTACAGTCACACTAGGGAAAGCAGTGGTTGGAGCCTGCAGCATGACCAACATTATTGCAACCATGTTCAACAAACTTGCAATCCTGTTGCATTTTAAATGGTTGCTTCAAAGACGGGGACCAAGTCTGCGACCACTCGCAGTCAGCTGCCATCTTCAAGCGACTTTGATCAAGACAGCAATAAAGCAGCAATAAGATTGAGTCAGTCTGCGACTGAATGGGGTTAAGTTAGCAATTACATGCAATCTGTTTGTGGTAATACGGCAATTAACTGAGATAAATCAGCAAATCTGTTGCTGACTACATAAACAGAAATTGACATTAACCACTTACATTCATACAGTCAGAACCTCATAGATGTGAAACAGAAATTGCTCCACAAATAGTGATGTAATTGCTGCAGGATGAAAATTTAACTGTAAAATGACATAGGTGCTCTGCAGCCTTGCTTTTATATGCACTGCAGATGAGATGCGCTCACCAGTGCAGACTGACTACAATTGATGCAATGTGTTAGCAAAATTAAACAGCAGACCTGTGCAAACAGTTTGTGATCAAAAGTGGTTGCCCACTTAATAATTTAAAAAAAAAAATGTTAAAAAGTGGTTAAGAGTGTCAACCTCTGGGCAACCAGATGGTCGCTGCAACTACCTGCAATTGGTCTCCGACAGCAAAAAAAAAAAAAAAATTGAGTGCAACCACTGAGTTTTACTAGTTGCAAAGAAGTTGCCATCCTATTTTTACTCTAGTGTGACTGAGCTATATGTACAAACATGTTCTCCACTAAAGAAAAATAAAGACTGAATAGGAACAATACAATGAGTTTGGAAGCTGTTGAATAAACTTACAATCAATTATTATTAATAAAAAAAAAAATGCTTGTTCAGTATCCAGAATAAATTAAAGTCCCTATATACTACATACCCATCTACTTTTCCTTTGGTCCCGTCCAGCACTTCGACACTGTACTGGTCTGGAAAGCTCCAGTTCACACTGGACTCCTTGGTCTTGCCTGTGTGACGTGTGGAGTCATACACACTCACCCTGCCAACCTACAGTCCAAGCAAGTGGTGTGGGGGAATGGATGGGGAAAGAGAGAGCACATTTTGTTCAGCTGGGCTAATGCAATGTAAATTAGCAACTCTTTAATTAGATGAGTAATGCGTGCATCACTGATGTGACGTAGCCATCATACTATGTCAATTAGTGTC
>VUQS01023620.1:12481-22536 GCA_015108495.1 Heterochromis multidens | reverse complement strand
TCTTTTGAGGATGCCAATGTTCACATTTTGGACCGAGAAGACAGATGGTTTGAAAGAGGAGTAAAAGAGGCCATCTATGTCCACTGTGAACGACCATCGTTGAACAGAGGTGGTGGCTTACGATATCAACTGTCAGCCACATACAATGCAGTCTTGAGATCCCTTCCCAGGCGCCTCAACCCCCATCCACATCTTACATCAGGTGACCTCAATAGGTCACATGATAGGTTGGGGCAAGGTCTCACAGTGGGTTCACCCGAAACCTGTGGGGATAATGACCCACGCCCTTTTTTCACACCTGGGCTCATGTGATGACTCACATGATCAATAGTGGGTTAACGACCACCTCTCAGAGACAGCCCCCACTAGGGTTTAAATACCTGGGACTCCCCACCATTTGGTTTTAGAACTGAAGAAGCCTTTTGGATGAAGGTGAAACGTCTTCAAACAACTTAAAGAAGTCCAGTCGCTTTCTTTCAAACTCTTAGACTACCATGTCCTGGATGACTGCGAACCTACACAGACATACCTGCTAACACTTGCACCGTGCACTCATTATCTGTCAGATAATTGCATTAAAATGCTGCAGAGGGCGCCACCACAGCGAGCAGCTACAGCCGCTTCTGCCAGCATCCACACAAAGCAACCCTCAAATCTGAAACCTCCCCTGGTCAGTTAACCTGTGGGGCCTCTGCAGTCTAAAATCAGCAGGAACCTCCAGGTCTGAAAAAGTTTGCATCATTAGGGGCGTGGCCTCTTTGACTGACAGGTGGATGGTGACACAGGCGGCTGTAGCTGCTAGCTGTCTGCTGGGCTTCACCTCAGCTGTTTGGAGTCCCTGAACTGGACCTCTGGACCGTGTTTGTGCTGTTGGAGCCTTTTGGAGCATTTTTAATGACATTATCTGACCAATAATATGACTGCTGTGAGCTTCTTTGGAGTGAAGTGCTGTTGAAAATGCTAACACTGAAGCTTCAGACTCAGTGAGACTACCTTGGTTGTGAGAATGGCTACACGTCTTTCTTCTCCTGCTCCTGTGACAATGACTCATCAGATCTGACCATGCTGCCTCTAAGATTTGCTTCTTTTCATGTTCACATGACAAATACTGTTAATCAAGAATCATCCTGAAGTGAAGTCTGGCAGAAATTCTGCAGCGATCGAGATGGAAAACTGTGGGGTTCAAATCTCAGTTCTTCAGGCTCTTTATTCTGTGTGCTGCTGAGCACTTTTACAGCACATTTTGCAGATGTGGCTACATGCATACCGAGCTTTTAACTTGTGAAACAATATGAGATATAAGTTATAAGATGATAGGAAAAAGAAAAATACATGCACTTGCCTTTTAGACATGAACTAGCAGACCTTCTGTTAGGGGTGAGAGACACGTCACGTACTGATTGGACGGCATCACACTGCAATTACTGCAGCTCCAAAATCATGAGCAGAAGATCAGCCAGCTCTGTTTACTACTGTTATACTCTGTGTGTGTGTGTGTGTGTGTGTGTGTGTGTGTGTGTGTGTGTGTGAGTGCGAGGACTTTCACATCGTTATTTCAATTATGTGTGTGTGTTGTGTGGTGGGGAATACACAGTGACAGCTCATGAATAATTCTCCTCCTGTGCAGGAAGCGTGTGTTTATCTACCCTTTAGACTGCTTATTGACACACACACACACACACACACACACACACACACACAGAGGAATGATAATGCCACAGATAATTAAGAGTGATACTGAATTACTGAATGGATGAGGCAGTCCTACTTTGTGTCCAATTAAAAAGTTCTCCGGCCCTCGTTTGCAGAAAATTAATATGAATCCACACAGAGAAAGACGTTCATGTATGTCAGCTTTTTTTTTCTGCGCACACACACACACACACACACATGCAGAAATAAATCAGAATAAATACTGCCCAGGAAGCCGGGTAGGAGTGCTCCTGAACCACAGCAGCAGACATTTATCACACAGGCTAACAAAGCGAAGTCAGAGTGGATGCTCCTGAAGATTAACAGGGCGGTTTCACTGCAGTCAATTTCAGTTTACTGCCTAATGCATCCACTGACATCCTGTTCACATCACAATTTGAATCCACTTACCTCTCTGAGGCTGGGTTTCTTTTCAGAAACTTGATTTATTTTGTTTGTTTGTGCTTCGCTAACATGGAAACCCGATGAGGTCAGAGTGCATCAGGCTGTAGAGGGCATTACTGGGCCACAGAGGGATGAAGTTTTTCCTTCCCACTGTCACCAACAGGTATCATTCAAGGACATTTGTGTAGCAACTGAAGCTAAAAGTCTCAAAAAAAAAAAAACCTGATGGAGGCCAAAATGCTGACGTTCCAGAAACCAATGGGTGGGTGACTGATTGGTAGTGTCTTTGTGGGCGGAGCTGTAGAACATTTTCATCACACCTGGGATATAAAACTATAAATTAAAGAAGAAATTATTGTCTTACCTGTTAATTGTGTTTCTTTTGTAGTTCTGTTGGCATCGAGAATCATTTTGGATCACTTTTTAAATCAAGTCACGAAGATCAGCAGAATCCATCTTCATCCAAAAACTTACTGCTGTTTGATGTGCACGTGTCTGGTTCAGCTGAGCATTTCTGCTTCTTTACTTTCTATGTCCAGTTCACGTTTGAGTGTGTGGTTACTCTTAAACATGTAAACTGGGCTTTCAGCAACAGTTAAACAGTTACCAACCAAAAACCAGACGACCCTTCCATCCACCCCAACCTCCTTCTCCTGTCTGCTGACTTTACTTTGTTCTCGTCATGATTAGTGCAACCACTTTAAGGTGCTGTCACTCAAAATGTGTCATTTAAGGACATTTGACCCCCAACCGGCAGATGGCTGCCCCTCCCTGAGCCTGGTTCTGCCGGAGGTTTCTTCCTGTTAAAAGGGAGTTTTTCCTTCCCACTGTCGCCAAGTGCTTGCTCATAGGGGGTCGTCTGATTGTTGGGGTTTCTCTGTATTATTGTAGGGTCTTTACCTTACAATATAAAGCGCCTTGAGGCGACTTTTGTTGTGATTTGGCGCTATATAAATAAAATTGAATGGAACTGAAAAACTGTAAAAATGTATTTGCCAAATCAAATACGCAGAGCACTCCCTGCTGTGGTGACCCCATGTGAATAAGGGAGCAGCTGAAAGCAGCCTTTTGTCTTATGTCTGTGGTGTAAGTTGTAAGTGGTATCACTAGAACTCATTTAACAATCAGCTGATCCACAAACATCCTGTGTGGTGGTTGTTTTTGTTTCAAAGTTTCCAGAAACTGCAGAGGTCAGTAAAACACACCGCCGAGGGCGCCACAAGGCACAGAGAAAGTTTGAGACGCCTGCAGCGATGCTGAACCCTTTAACACTGACTGCCTGCTGCACAAAGCCAGAGACAACTTCCAGCAGTGTGTCTGTCCACACACACACACACAGTGACAGGGTGGCAGAGGACCAGTCACTGTGAGCAATCAGAGCAGTGTGGAGAGACAGAGATGCCACATACCTGCCACGATCCATCAACATCACAGCCTCACACTCGTCCATTCAAATTCCTGTCAACAAGAGAAGAGAAGAGAAGACGAATCTAACTGAAACCATAAAATGCTTTAATAATAATGTGGTAATTAAAATAGGAGATCATGCAGAAAAACCTGACATTTTAGTGGAAAAATAATACAACCCAGTTTCCATAAAAGCAGCTCAGGATTAAAAGCAGAGCTGATTCTGTGCTGGAAATCACTGCATGGACTCAGGAATGCTTCTGAAAACCATCAGCAGTGAACACAGCTCATCACTGACTCCACACAGGAAGTTCAAACCACCATGCAAAGAACAAACAGAGGAACAAGATCGCAGGTAAAAAAAAACTCAATGCAAACTTTAAAACAGGTGAGTTCTAAAAACATTCACAGCTGTTATGAAGGAGGAAACATTTTGTGCTTTGACAAACAAGAATGTAATTTAAAGGTGAATAAAAGTAGAGGATCGATAACAGAGCCCTGAGGAACACCACGACCTGTAAGAAAACTCTGTGATGCTTCATTCTGCTTTTTGTTCCTCACAGTGATCTCTGATGGTTACTGTACTTAAGTACTTATACCACAATTCAATTTAAACAGGTGTTATAAAAACAGCTGTTATGAAGGAGGAAATTATCTCTAGAGACCAAAACAGTTTCTGTATCAGGCTGTAAACATGTATATTCTAACATGGGAGTCTATGGGGACTGACTCACTGCTGCCTCTGCTGGATGCTAGAGGAACTGCATTTCTTACAAATACATGGCAGAAAATGACATGAAAAGCACACAAAGCATTGCAATAATAAGAAAAATGGCCTGTAAGTTGTTAGTATGTGTAGTTAGGGTTAGGGTTGCTCATTTTTGTGTATTTTTGTTTTAAATGTCTGTGAATCTTCTTGATTTTGAGTCTCCTCCTGACAGTTTAAATGAGTAAATTATATCCAAGATTAACATGAAATTGAAAATGTATTAAATCACAGTGAAAAATCTACAATCTACAGAATTATTAAGTCACTTTTTAAATGCCACTGGCACCTTCTGGGCTCCACAGAAAACTAAACACATGCACAAATACAGTGACTCTTAATGATGCCCACAAACAGCCGTTTAACCCCGCGTGTTTCTGTATTTTTAACAGAGAAATAAACCACCAACAGAGAGGAGATTTTGTGCCTCTGCCTGCAGTTATTTGCATGTTTCTTTGTCAAAGCAAAGACTCAACTGACCTCAGGGATGAAGAACTCGCCCTGTTAAAATGCCAGCCCAAAGACTGATTTACATGCAGCTCCCGGTGGGACTGAGCTGACACCTCGCAGCGCTGCAGACAGACAGGTGGAGAGACGGTTTCACCACACAGTGAATCCCAGCAGCAGCTCGACTGGCCTCCGCCCCCCAGGCTGCCTAGACTTCCTCCTCCTGTAAATCCTCAGTTTAAATATTCTGTTAAACCTGAGTGCTGATGTGAGCACGGAGAAAAAAATGAGCCCATTGGAGAGTTTTTGAAAAGCATGTGGAGTAACAGAAGACAACAATGGGTTTGTTTTATCAGAACAAAGCCGGTTTGTACCTGGAGGACAGGAAAATGATTATATGCAGTGGGCTCCAAGAGTTGTGAAAAAGGCACGTTTGACTCTGCGTAAAGAAAAAAAACCTAACCTCTAACCCTCTGTTCAGTCTGTCTTTCTGGAAATCTTCAAACCTGCAGGGCAAGCCTTTACAAACACACACAACTTGATTTTAAATTCTTGTGGAGATCCCCAAACTTCCAAAGATATGAATATTTCACACTGATTTGGTGGTAAACATGTACAAAACAAGAAGATAGTGCAGAGCAACAGAAAGCTTCAGGCAGATAAAAAAGACAAAGATGTTTTTAAAGACCTTTAAGCCACTTTGAGGAACTAACGGAGGAAAAATGGATGTCAACATGTTGATGCTAATGACTGTTTTTCCTGTGAGATCTGTGAGAATGCACAGACGTGGGAGGAAAACACAAACCACTCTGTCTGGCTGCAGGAGGATGACTGACTCACATTTAAATACAGCTAGGGGGCGGGGCCAAGAGGTGGCCACAATAGACTGTATATGAAAGATGGAGGTCAGGAAGAAGAAGGATGACTGACTCACATTTAAATACAGCTAGGGGGCGGGGCCAAGAGGTGGCCACTATAGACTGTATATGAAACCTGCATTCTTTCTAATGACCAGCAGAGGCCGACTCCTCTGAAGTCTGATTGTATAGAAGTCTATGTGAAAATGAGCCTCCTGCTCAGCTGATCTGTCCTGCTGTTGATCATCATGTCCAGCTTCCAAACACACATGGCAGCAGTTAAAATGCTCGGCTTGAGGCTTCAAAAACAGATCTTGGCTAACCAATGGGTGACATCACAGTGCCATCTTTTATATACAGTCTGTGTGTATTAAACGGTTTTCCTGTCAGCTGATTTCTGTCTGCGTTTGTTGATTAATTACTGTCAGTGTAATCTTTTAACTGTAAATGTGAGCTGTGATTCATGATCTCTGGCTGGTATGGTCCATATCACTTTCTCTTCATGCTGAATGTTAGAAATAACCTCACCACTGTCTCTCTCTCACCTTCACATTTCCCATTTCTGAATGAACTAACAGACAAATGTCAACATGAACACTGTAATGCGTGCTGATTGGTCGGTTAAGGCACCTGTTTCCACCCAGCAAAAGATTCCATGTGGTTAGAAGCAGCAGCTGGTTGTGGTGGTCGATTGTGATGCTATCAGGAGGCTGCTGCTACACCCTAAATCAAAATACAGGACGCAGTAAAGCGGCTCGTGTGCTCGTTTTGGCACACTTTGCTGGTGTCGCTTCACTAAAACACAACCAAACCCAAACCTTTAAAGGGTCGAGCTGGCAGGAGGTCAGAGGTTAAAGCAGTCAGAAGGAGCAGAATTAACTCGGTGGAGAAAGTATTAAAAAACCAGATTCCCCTGGTTATTGAATATTTCAGCTTCACAGCTCACTGATGTTTCTGACACATCAGAATAAAGTGAAGCCAGCAGCGAGTGTATGAAAAACAGCCCTGCTCCTCTGTCAGGGGAAATAATTCAGTGAGTAACGACAAAGATCCGTCTAATCTGTGACCTGTGGCACACACCAGCTGCGTCTTTTCTCTTTTATTTATTTGATTTTCAGATTTAGAATTAAAAATAAAAAAATTCCCCCTGCAACGGGAAAAAGCTGTCATCCCTGGAGTTCTGTCGGAGTCGTTCAGCTGTCTGATCGTTCCTCGTCTCTCTGCTTTGCAGCTGCAGCAGATCTAACAGAAACACAGAGACAGACAGACAGACGGAGGAGTCTCTTCTTATCTGCTCGGGTTCCTCGGGGCTTCTTGAACTCAGTTTGCAGAGCTGAAATCAGCTTTAAACTCAACTTTGACTCCTGACCTGCTACAGATTCCCTCTCCTCTAATTTTATTACTGGGCCACAGAGGGATGGAGGAAGTGATGCTGCAGGATCATACACAGGCCAACAGCGCCTCCCTGTGGACGCCTGAAGAACCACAGTGACTGAGTGGAGCTCCGGCAGACTGTCACTGTTTTTAACCATGAACGTTTCCTACAGTGAATTTATGGACTTCTCCTGCAGCTGGTGCATCGGTGTGGCCACGATGACAGAAAATGATAGAACTATGTGACTGTTTTTAACTATTTTAGGCTTTGATTTGATTGAAAGTGTCCACAATCCAAAAATCCAAAAAAAAAGCCACTGAGCTTCTGGCTGTCCACGGCCATCACTCATCTGTCTGTGGCTGCATGTCTCTCAGTTAAACTAATTCATGGCTGGTTCTTCTCACAATAATTAAAGCAGTGCAAACCATGGAGTTAATGTTCAGTCTCTCAGGCTCACACAGTCTGTGCTGAGACTGAGGTTTAAGTTCAATAAACTATCAAAGTAAGAACGATCTCTGACACCGTCAGCAGCGTTCATGTATTCAGGTTCTTTATGTCCAAACACCATCACAATGAATCTTTGGCTGCATGAAAACAGACCAGCTTTGGTTAATGTGTCAAAGCTGCTTCAAACATCACGAGAAACGATGAAAACAGCAGAAGATTTCAGGCTTTTTAGGACATACAGCAGAAAATGAAGTGAGGAAGAAGTCCGCTCTGTGGAAGCATCATGGTGACTTATCTGCAAAGACACACAGATCAGCACCTCTGCAGGCCTCTGAAACCGAGGGAACTTTAAACTGTCTGAGGCAGTTTCTCTGAGAATTACAAAGTTAGAATTAGAGTTCAGAAAGTCCCATTTGAACTGGATTTATTTAAATACGGAGACACAGCTGATTCATCAGAGTGAAAACCAGAAGGTGGTGCAGAGTCACACATGCACGTTTACCCAGCTCAGACTCACCTCACCTGACATCCACAGGTGGAGAACATTTATCCAACATCACCTATCTCCTCCTCAGGTAACCCCTCCTACCCACATCTGTGTGACATAAAGTCATTACAGGGATTTATTATGTGCTAACTGCCTTTAGCAGCTTCTGTTTGCAGTGCATCCATGAACGGACAGATATTTATCAGTGAATGACTTTGATATTGAAGAAAACTGAAAAATGTGATGATTCTCAGGCAAGTTCTGAGGTGAGGAGCTTCTGTTTGTCAGCAAGATTATGCAAAAACTGGCTGGCTGATTTTGATGAAACTCTGTGGGGAGGTGGTGAAGATGCTGCTGAATTTTGGTGCTGACCCGTTTCTCTTTGTCTAAATTTGCCACACAAGACACTGGCTTTGGAGGAGGTCTGGGCTCTCACACTGAACTGCAGCTGCAGCCTTCTTTTTTCATGCACTTGTCAAAAGGTCTGTAAATTTGAGGCATTAATAATGTGCCGAATGAGCTGTGAGCAGTTCCTGCTTGCTGTGGATCTATGAGTGTAAAGGCAGCTGTAGCTGATTTACTTCAAAACACAAGAAAACTAAAAACTGATATTTCACAGGCCGGTTTCTTTGAAATGTTCTTGTTAATACTGATGTGTTGACAGCAGGATGGCAGCAGGTGTTTTTGCTGAGGCAGAAAGTGCAAAGTTCAGCAGACTGGAATCTACACCCCAGAATCAGCTGCTTTTTTGTCCAATAACTTTATTACATTTAATGAAGCCATTCAAAATGTTACCTTCATACTATGAATATTTTCAGAGCTACAGGAAGTTCACGGGATGGAAAATTTTCATTCTTTTTTGCAGCATGTTTGCGCCCTCATAGCTCCAGATCTCCACATGAAAGTTTCATGGCTGAAGAACATGTTTAAGCTCTGTTAGAAACTGAACCCAGATCAGTTTTAGTCCCACTGCAGGAGTCTGAACCCTGAACCTGCTTCCTGTGAGCATCAGTGTGAGGATCTATCAGTGTTTCATGTCTGTGACACAGAGGAGCAGAAACCAGCGCTGGTACCCTGATGTTTGATCTGTTTCTGATCATTCACAAAGTGCATTCTGGGTAACCTTTCAGGCTCATATCAGCAGGTGGGACAGGTGTCTGCTAAACACATAAACACATAAACTTAAACACATAAAGTTTCCATATATGAAGTTAAAAGTTTGCACGTCTTCATTAATAATAACCCTGAATTTACAGCATGTTTTTCTCACAGTAAAAAAAAAGAAGTGAATGTAAAGTTTTTCTAGTATAGATTCAAACTCGCAACCTCACAAACACTGAACAGGTGCGTTCTCACCTGAGCCACAGGGCTGGACGCTGTACTGGATATTTCATCATGTTTAGACCTCGACCCCAACACCCTGCTGCTTTATGAGTGTTTGTGTCCAAACATGTCACAGAAGCAGGAAATGAAGTCTGAACCTCTCACATGTGCTTTACTGTCAGCACTTTAACACACTGTACTGAGGTGTTGGAGACGCCCGGGTTCAAACCCAGTGATTACCGTACATCTAACCTCCAACCTGAAGCAGCATCCACACAGGAAGAGACCAGCATCGATGCTGCTGCAGCAACAGGTGGAAACTGTAAGAGTCCCAAGTTCAACTTTTAACTTTAAGGTTCAATCGACCAATCATCTGCTGCAAAGTGACGCACGATGACTGAATATTTGTCCAGCAGGACAGCCAGTGAGTCCTGACAGCTCTCAGTAAGCATTAAAGGACACTGACTAACAACAGGGTGACGTGGGATCGATTCTGGGCTCAGGATCAACTCAAAGGAGGGAAACACATGAACATACAACACAAACACACACATGGGTCACAAAGGGTCAAACAATAAAAATGCAAATAATATAAAACTAAAAGGGGAAAAACAAAAATAAAAAAAACTCTAAAAGGAAAACAACACAACAGCATACAAATGAACACAAAAACACAAACTGGTGATGAAGCCCACATTATTTTTAATGAGTGCAGGAAAATGAAAGTCAGTGTGGTGGGAATTCTTACTGTGGAATATTTCTCTCTGGATCAGTACTGTTGAACGCAGCATTAACCCTGACTCCTCTCTAACTGTCCAATCAGAGCGTGATTATAAAGGACACCTGTAG
>VUQS01023619.1:0-12742 GCA_015108495.1 Heterochromis multidens | reverse complement strand
CCAGATGCTGGCAAGTCGACCATTGGTGGACAAATCATGTGAGTTGCAGTCTCTTTTTTTTTTTTTTTTTTTTTTTTTTTTTTTTTTTTTTTTTTTTTTTTTTTTTTTTTTTTTTTTTTTTTTTTTTTTTTTTTCTTTTTCTTTTTCTTCGATTGAGTAAAGTTACATCACATCATGCCTTTGACATGTTCTTGTTTCTTTCATTTCCAATAGGTATCTGACTGGCATGGTAGACAAGAGGACCTTAGAAAAATATGAAAGAGAAGCCAAGGAAAAGAACCGGGAAACCTGGTGAGTGGATGTACTACATGAACTGGCCTGTTGGTGGTGTTTGGGGGTTTTTGAAAGGTAACGCGATGATGAGGTTAATGTGTCTGTGTTCAGCCATGTCATAGTGCTGGTGTGTATAGCACAACATAGCATATCATGGTTTTTCTATCTTCAGGTACCTGTCCTGGGCTTTGGACACCAACCAGGAGGAGAGGGACAAAGGCAAGACAGTGGAGGTTGGCCGAGCATACTTTGAGACAGAGAAAAAGCACTTTACCATCCTAGATGCTCCAGGCCACAAGAGCTTTGTGCCCAATATGATTGGAGGTGCATCACAAGCAGACTTGGCTGTACTGGTGAGTCCAGTGTTATTAAACTTTCAAAATGTAACTTACTCTTGAACCGAAAAGGTTCAGGAAATAAACTTGTCATGAATTCCCTATCTGTAGATTACCTTTAAAATGAAACGTAGTGGGAAGCTTGAATGTGTGTCAGTGTCAGTGCAGGTTAACACTAACGAGGAAATCGATGTGTCTGCTACAAAGAGCTGTTGGTTTTGACTGGAATATACTATGCTCAGTGAGTGTATTGGTTCAGTAAAGAACAAAGATTAGTGGTACAGTTGAGAATCTGTTAACTGTAATTCAGGGCTGCCACTGATTGAGGGTTGAAATTCAGGTGTACCTAAAACTCAAAGAGCTTATGCTTTACTGCAGTGAAGAAAGAACCCAGTCAGACATGGCTCTTGTGAGCTGATTAAATCATGAATACATCATGTGGTGACAAATGTGGGCTTCAGACTACACCATATCAGCCAGACTATGACCCAGTCCTGGAATTGGTGATTGGTGGTAGGTTTTGTCTTATGCAACTGCAGCAATACATGAATGGTCCCTAACATAAGTTATAAATGATAAGAGATAAAGCCACTGGCCAGCAGACATGTCACATTTCTAAACAGAAGAAGTGCTTTAGCAGAAATTCCTCTTCAGAGGAAAAAGTAAATCTTACAGAAGTCTCCCTCACTTGTAATCTAACCATTGGTGTACTTTTTACACTGTAACATTTCTGGGAGTCTGATATATCACTGTGGCCCATCACAGGTGCACTTCTTTCCATAAACAGCGAACTTCATATCAGAATAAACACCCTACTCACTTTTCTTTAAAAGTGTAGTCAGCAGGCTTACACAGAACACAGTCTCACATCTGAGACTTGCTCGGCTCACTAACGCTTGATCGGTTTGAGGAATGCCCTAAAGAGCATTAACATGCTTGTGGTATGACACTCATTTTAGGTTGTACCTCTCATACTGCCCAGAGTGAATGAGAAGAATCAAATTGTTGGTCTTTTAATGGAAAAAAAAAAGGAGTATATGTAATAGGGGTGGTCAAAATGATATCAAAATACTGAATGTTTTATTAATGCTGCAGCTTTCAGGTAGCAGCATTGATAAGTAAAGGAAGGGCATTTTCCACCCTACTTTTCCAGTGAGTTACTGTCATTGATGACACACTGCCTAATTCAAAGTGTGAATCTACTGAAACAAGGTGCCAGCAGCAGCATTACAGTGCAGTAGCGGTGACACAGCTTAAGTCAAATGTTAGCACCAAGGTAGTGTAGGCAGTGTTTTCCTAGACATTTTAAGTAGAAGGATAACACGAATACGTAATACTTTAGTTTAACAGTAACTACAGTGAGTTAACCTTGTAACTCATCAGGAGCTGCACAGTATCTTCACATAATAAAACTGAAAAATAGTTTCTACCTGGAATGTTGTATCTGATTGAACTTTTTAACCAGCTGCTTAAAGTCCTGTGTTTCTATCCACCGTGTTCTCTTCCTGTCATATGGAGTGCAGCTAGCGATGCTTGGTTGAGTTATGTACCTGTACAGCATTCAGTCAAATCTTAGCTGTGATTAAGGTTAAGGCCTGCCCACGAAGAGGGATAAAGCCACAAGGCTGCTGTACACGCCATCATCAAGAAGTTCAAGAGCACTCTGAGCAATTTAAAAGCTCAAGATCAGAAGCCCAAAGTCTTCCTGGCCTCCAGGGCCAGCTTGAAGAATTTATCAGACTTTGGCATACAGATTTCTTGGACTACACTTGAGTAAACTCTTCATAATTCTGGCCTGAGAGGCTATCAATCCAGCAAGACTCCAGTGCTCAAGTCCATGCGCTTGAAGGCAAGTTTGCCATTTGCAAGGGAGCACTTGAAGAAGGGAGAAGCTTTGTGGGCTTAGATTTTGTGGTCTGATGAAACGAAACTTGACTGTTTTGTTTTTGTTTTGGCCACATGGACACAGCCTGACATGTTATTCTTAACGATAAACTATTCTTCTACCAGTGTCAGTAAAAGTTCAAAACTGTTAATGCTTACTACTCTGGTGTTTGTTCATTTGTGACACTTTTGTGCACTTTGCCAGAAAAGATAGGTTAGGGATGGATACTGCTTGACATAACATCCAAACGGAGAGAGGGTTAACCGTGTGGTCTTTACCCTCAGTCACTTTGCTCTGCAAGTTTCCACACTGCAATGTTTTTAAAATCTTTACTTTTTTTTTAAAAAACTGTTTTTATCATGATGAGTGCAGTCTCACACATCACACTAACAAGACTCACCACTTAGAACTGTAAACTGACTTTTGACAACATGTTAACCCTGCAATAGACTGGTGACCTGCCCAGTGTGTACACTGCCTCTTACCCTGTGACAGCTGGGATAGGATAACCTATAACACATCCAGAAAGCGAATCTTATTTCAGTATTTATTTATTTTTTAACAATCCTCTGTTTAATACCATTACACCAGACGATAGCACAAAGTGAGTGAATGTTTTGTCCTCCAGGTGATCTCTGCCAGGAAAGGTGAGTTTGAAACTGGCTTTGAGAAAGGTGGACAGACACGAGAGCACGCCATGTTGGCCAAAACAGCCGGTGTCAAGCACCTGATAGTTCTGGTGAATAAAATGGATGATCCTACAGTCAACTGGAGCCTGGAGAGGTGTGTACACTAAACAGTAGCTCGAGCTCCGCATGTATACATGTAATCCTAAAGATTTAAGCACTGGTCCATAGCTTAATCTGTAATAATATGGTGTAGATCATTCAGGGATATACATTTCATCATAATAATGTAAAATAACTGGAGACTAAAGCTTAAAGTACATGTAGTGGTGGTTAACACTGTGTAAAGTGAGACTGAGACTTCTGAGACTGAGATCCACATTGTATGTTCTGCTGCCCTCTCAATGCTTTTTTTCATTTTTACTTCAATATGAATTTGTGAAATAAATGCTCCTTCACTTTGAAAATGAAATCAGAGTTCATTTACACTCATCCTGTCAACATTTGACCTCATTCAACAGAGGCATGTTTGAAATGCTAAAAAAAAAGGCTTGGGAACAAGGCTGCACATGTCACATTTTCCTCATATCATGTAGGCCCACTGCTGATGCATGTGTTGGTCAGTGTGTCTCATATTGCTGCCACCTCTCCTCCTTTGAAGATGTTTATATCCACCCTGTCTGAACCCTTCAGGTATGAAGAGTGTAAAGAGAAACTAGTGCCATTTTTGAAAAAAGTGGGCTTCAACCCGAAGAAAGACATCCACTTCATGCCATGCTCTGGGCTGACAGGAGCCAACCTGAAGGAGCCTGCCGACATGTGCTCATGGTATACGTAAGTATCACTTCTCTGCACCTCCGTCACTATGGTGACTGAATAGACAAAATGATTTCTCATGTCTAGCTTGGGTCCCTGTTTGTTTTTATTGCAGAGGTCTACCTTTTATTCCACACTTGGACAGTTTGCCAAATTTCAACAGATCAAGCGACGGTCCTGTAAGATTGCCCATTGTAGACAAATATAAGGTAAGAGTCTTTCTCATTCACACACTAAATGCTGCAAACAGCAAAGCTTTTCCAACTTCCTTCCAGTGCAGGGCTGTCACAATCTGGGCTGATCAAAGCTTTGATGACTGAGTGCCAGTTTAGGGAGCTAGCATGTGATGAGGGCTGGACAGAAATAAAGGCTTTGGTGTTTGCATTGTATCTATTCAGAGGACTTATCAGTTATCACATATGTACAGGTTTATTGCTCCTCTTTAACGTCAGTGAGGTGACTTACATCCCTTAACACCAACAGTATTTAATGTGCTGTCATGCTAGTTTCATTCTACACTGCTGTTTCCTAGTTTGACATGAAATAAATGGACAGAAGTGTTTTTCACTGGTGTAACCCTGCGTCTAAATGAAGGCTCTAAAGCAGTCAGCTGAGGGGATGTAAAGAGCCACAAAGTCAGTGTGAGGAGCAGGTTGATGGATGGATCCATTTCACCAGGGACACTTAGTTTTCAGTGCATCACAGCTGACTTGTTCTTTGACTTGATGTACTTTGTGTATTTTTTCAGTTTTCAGTTGGGATAGATTTTAGCACAGACACTACATGGTTAGAGTTAGCCAACAAAACTGGTTAGTTCTAGGAAAGGGTGATGGTTTGGGTTAAAACTGAGCTGTTCACAAATGTTATCCAACAAACACAGCCAAAGTTCTGGAAAAACAAAATACTAAGGGTTTTTTTTCTGTGTGGAGGCACATTGATACATAACACATCTCATGGCACACAGTTTGTGTAAATCTTCACATTTTACACTAGTTTTACAGTTTTAAGTATTTTATTTGTTCTGATGGCCCAGGAGCCCCTGCAGGAGTATGCATGTCAGACAGTGTATACCAACCAGAAATCTAAAATTAACATTTACTGCTCAGTTGGTTAAAGATTGACTCCCTCAGTTAATTAAGACTCATAATCCGAGCACTTCCTCCTGGCTCTCTTTGCTTTGATACCAGACTCTGGGCCCTGTGCAGAGTAAAAGAAGTATGAGCTTCATGCAGATCACTGTGCCATCAGCATCACTGGCCACCTCTCTTCACAGCTCAATTTTCTATAATTTTGTTATCTGCTGCCACGTTGTTGAACTTGGACATGATGTGAAGTTTTGCTGGATTATTGGAAGTGGAAAGTTGGTCAAGCTGAAGAGGGAACGATGTGTGTTTGATGGAAGTCCTCACTCAGCTGCTCTGTAACCCTCTTTGTCTTAATCAGGACATGGGCACTGTGGTTCTGGGCAAACTGGAGTCTGGCTCCATCAGTAAAGCACAGCAGCTGGTCATGATGCCAAACAGGGTAAGAGATCTTCTTCCATAAGCTGGAGCCAGACAGGATTAGATTTAAGAGTAAAATTAGAAACTTCAGAATCATATTGTATCTCATTGGCTGTTCGTCTGTAGTTTAAATCATAATTAGAAGAATGTATTCATTTGCATTGTGGTGTGTATGTAGATATAATAGGCTACACACAACCAACTCGTATAGAGTTTATATGGAAAATAAACTATTCCTAAGACTTACTGAATGAAGTAGATCCCTGCCACTGTTATTTGTTTTAATGTGGAGAATGTGGATACACTTTTCTGTTGTCTCATCCCATTTTATCTGGCCATACAGCATGTGGTGGAAGTGTTGAGTCTTCTGTCCGATGATGTGGAGACGGACGACGTTGGACCCGGTGAAAACCTCAAGCTGCGGCTGAAAGGCATAGAGGAGGAGGAGATCCTGCCGGGCTTCATCCTGTGCAATGCTGAGAACCTGTGTCACTCAGGGCGCACCTTTGACGCGCAGGTCAGTGGACATCATTTATAAAGCTTTATAAGGCCATCAACACAACATGCACAGCAGTTTTTCATGGATCCTATGATGGATTTCAGGTTCAAAAGTGAGAAAATGTTGTATGGACAGGTCTTATCCTAATCACTGGAACTCTTTCCTCTACAGATTGTCATCATTGAACACAAGTCCATCATCTGTCCAGGTTACAATGCAGTCCTTCACATCCACACCTGCATTGAAGAAGTGCAAATTACGGTAAAACTTGATGCCAAATTAACTTTCTTGAGGGTCTTGAGCCCCACCTCATTTCTTTATAATTTGCTTCCAAAGAGCCAGACTTTCTTGTCATTTTTTTAGAATGGTCTTGAACAGTGATTCTCCAGCTTTCTGAAGGTCTTTCAAAGTTTTTGTTTGGACATTGGCTGCTTTTCACACATTTTCAGTCCTTGTACCTGACCATTTTCACAGGAATGTTTTGTTTTTTGTTTTGTTTAAGCCACTTAACACTGACCTGTGAATCATTCAAGCATAAAAAGACTCCTAACTCAACATATGAACCAGTGTTGTCTACACATAACAGAAAACTTAGCAAAGAACCAATTTGAAATTGTATCTTTAGGCACTTTACTAGCAGCCTGTCACAGAAACACATCATTTGTTCCCATTTCTTTAGTTATGAAAAATGCCAAAGATGAAACAGTTTGACAGACATATAATAGTATTTTTGCACCACCAAGGTGATTCCCGAAGAGCTGTTAGCTGAAAACTTGTCATATCTTGGCATAGTGTGCAGTGTGTCCTTAATGTGAAGGAAAAAAAAAAAAAAAGACTGGACAAGTGGTGGACAAAAGATGATGTGGCAGGCCTAAAAAACTGTGTAGGTCTTATGGAGTGATTAACCCAAATTTGAAATATTTGGTTCAAATTGTTGTCAGTATTTACAGAGGAGATCAGGAGACTGGTACAACAGTGAGTGTCTACAGCCATCAGTAAAACACGGTGGAGGCTCTGTCATGGTTTAGGGCTGCATTTCAGCCAGTAGTGTTGGTGATCTTGACAAAATTAATGGAATTATGAACACAGAAAAGTACTGTCACATTTCTGGAAAGCATCTGATTGGCAAAAGCTTAATTTTTCATCATGACAATAATCCCAAACACACTGCCAGTGCAGTAAAGGCATACTTGGATAGAAAAACACACAATGGAACACAATCAGTCATAGATTGGCCTCCCCAGAGCCCAGACCTTTTGAAGCATTATTGAAGCAGTGTGGAATCATCCTGACAGAATGGAACAAAATGCGTCCAACATCCAAAGAAGAGCTTTGAATGTCCTTCAAGAAGCCTGGAGAACTATTTCTGAAGAATACTTAAAGAAATTACAGAAAGCTGCCTAAGAGTTCAGGCTGTGTTGAAGAATAAAGGTGGTCATACCAAATATTGACTTTCAAGCTGGTTAGAATTGTACAAACTCTTTGTGCCTTATATACTGTATTTGCATGTCTGTTTGCACAGTTCAGTACATTACTGCACCTATTTCTTATTTTTCTAGCAAAATATAAAGAAATGAGGGGTGGCCCAAAACTTTTGCACAGTACCATATATCTTAATCTGTCTATATATTATACATATGGTTTGAGAATGATAAAGGTCCACATGTATGTGCTGATAGTCTTAATGTTGTTATGCTGTTGCTTGGCTGCAGGCCTTAATCTGTCTGGTAGACAAGAAGACAGGAGAGAAGAGCAAGACACGACCACGATTTGTCAAACAGGACCAGGTCTGCATCGCCCGTCTGCGCACAGCAGGGACCATTTGCCTCGAGACATTTAAAGACTTCCCTCAGATGGGACGGTTTACCTTACGGGACGAAGGTATTGCACCTGCACGTGGTGGGGGGTGTTGAACCAGCATTGTATCATGTAACACGACTCAAAAAAACCCCTAAAAAAGTCGCCTGTTCACAGCAGTGTGTTCTGGCACCATGTTATTGGATCTGATCCACAGTCAGCCAAATGATTGATACTAATCAGTGTTTGTAAAAGTCTTTGTGCTTCAATGAGCTGATCATCTCACAGCTTCCCAAGTTGAACTTTGACACCTGAGCTTGAGTCACAAAGTGTTTGTCAAACTGCTGAGCAGGGTTTACACATAAACCTGCCTACAGCAAACCTGGTTGTTATGATACTCCTGACATGCCTGTTTGGAAGCTGCTTTTCTTCATGGGGTCTCGATATAAAGGCTAGCTACTGTCATAGCATCCAGACACACTGTATCAGCATGCCCTCCATTTTTATTTATTTATTTATTTTTGGCGCTGTGTTTCTGTTAGCCCACAGGTATTTGTTAGTGTGTGTGCTTCACTTGTTGCATCCAAAAGTCTGAAAGGCCTCTTAGTGGTGGTTTTAACCTGTACCTGCACAAAGATGTTTAAAGACCTATTCTGCTAATTTCCAGCTGGAGGTTTTATTTCAGAGGGGTCTGCTATGAAGTAAGTTCAACATAGCCAGATTTTCTTTGATTTACCCTGAACCTGAAACCCCACACAAAGATAACGAGTATCATGATGGTGGTTATCAGCTTTGTCTATTAACTCAGGCTTTGTGCTTCAGGAGATCTATAAAGAAATTAAAAACACTGGTGCTGTAAATAAGACAAGTAATGCTGCAGGAGCACACAGAATGGTAAAATAAATATATTAACTTGAATTCATATTATATTAAAGTTCAGTGCGCGCTCAGTGCTGCTGTTCATGTTGAACGTGACAGCTGCACATTCGTAGGGATGTCACGATACCAGAAATGTAGTAGTCGGTACCAGTACCAGCAGGATTACACAACTCTTGATACCAAAACAAAATGAAACAAACTCCTTTTATTGAAAAGTTGTTTTTAAATACTGACATGGTGGCAAATCAAATTAGGATAAGCATTTAATGTTAGCCATTGCAGACGTTTTAGTCTGTGGAACAAAGTTGACTTCTCGGCAGTGCTGGCAGTCCCAAACAAAATGGTAAGGTGCATTTCAGGATAACGTAGGAAAGATGAACTGAAACTTACTCAGCTTGAATTCATTGAACAGATCTGGATGCTGGTCTTTTAGCTGCTTTGCTAAATTGGAAGTATTTCCTTCTTTAATCCAATAGAATTTCGACCTCGGTACATACACTGCCTACAGTACAAAAAAAAGTACCATCACATTTAATTTTGGTTTCAGATGGTACTGTAAGTATTGGGTCTGGTGACATCCCTACATATTAGAGCTCTGAAACATCACATGTTACTGTGTTCAGCTCCAACTCTGTTCCACAGTCTAATAAAGGGGTCGTGGAAATTACTTTAGTTTGTGGCCAGATCTGTTGTTACTTCACAGCTGGGCTTCATTCAGTGCTGTAAGTCACATACAACTCAACAAGTTGCATATATAAACTGTATTCCTTCAGCAGAACTATATCACACTTAAAAGCACATTGTAAATAAAAGTGGTCTTTTTTTTAAGTCTATTTTAAGCTCAAACTGAATATAACCTGCTCCCAACCACGTTATGTGTTCAGTGTAAGTTACCACGGTGATCTAGCCATCTTTGTGACACTGAAAGCTCTGACTTCAGGCTCAACATTAACACACTAACCTTGCTTTCTGGTTTCTAGAGTAACTGCATGATTGACAGTTCAAAGTAACCCTCCTTTATCTTATACTGGGCCTTAGGGCAGCCTCTCAGTTCAACCACTTTCTGAAAGAAGCTCCTTTATGGCGAAACCTCCCTTTAAGCCACCCGTCTTCTGATTGGCTACACATCACAAACCAAAGGTTTTAAAAGCAGGTGGGTGGGGCTTCTGTGCTCCCAGTCAGAGCTGTGTGCATGAGGTGACCATATTAGGAATTGTACTCGCCTTGATGTCACAGAGAACAGGGATTACTTGTACATACACTGGAGCTCATTATTTGGACGAGTTCAGTATGAGCATCCACCAGAGAAAATAATGAAGCAGAGGAGGTCCAACAGTAGAGCCATGTTAGGGTTTGGATTGGTTCAGACACAACAGTGAGGAGTGTGGTGATTTTTGTTTGTTTTTTTGTTCATTTGTTCTCCCCCCGAAGGGAGGGAGTATGTAATCGGTTCTGTTAGTCTGTTCGTTAGCAGTCTAGCGTCCAAAGTTATCGAGATGTAATTTTCAAATTTTGTGTGATGGTAGATACTAATAACAGCTCGAGCTGATTGAATTTAGGTGAAAATCGGGTCATGGTCGCACAAAATGTGAAAATCAGGAAAAACTTTATTACCCACAATTTTTTATGGATTGTCTTCAAACTTCCCAACAATATACTAGGCCTTGGGGGACATGAATACCTATATTGGCTAAGCATTTGACCTTCACTGTTAGTGCCCAAGGTCAAAGTTGACCTTGGAAATTCTTTTTCAAGAAACCATATTGAGTATAATATATCACATAAAGGTGCATGGAGAGAGCTGTACAACACTTTTTATTTTTTCAATATGACGCCCTACGATGTCACAATGACGCAGCAGAACTTAACATGTTTAATAAAAAGAGGCTGACATCGTAATAAAAACATTATAAAACATCAAAGGTTTAGTGTAGCACGTGTCCTTTCGGGGTAGTTGCGCTCTGAGTGCTCTTGTTTGTTTGTGTTCCAGGTAAGACCATCGCCATCGGAAAGGTGCTGAAGCTGGTCGCCGAGCGGGACTGAAGAGGATAGCGAGTCTCTGAGAGTCTGAGCGAGGAGGAGCGGGCGGAGCTTGGTCATAACCTGCCCACACTGTTATCAGCGGTGACAGCACCTCCCTGTCACGCCCCCTTTCTGCGTGCCGAAGATCAGCTTCAGAAAAATAAACTCATGTGAAAAAGAAACATGTTTTTAAGCAAATGACAAACCAAGATGATGTCCACACGAGTCAGCTTTCTCATATTGAGAGCTCAGCTATGCCATTCTGGGTTAGCCCTCCCTCCACCTCTCCCCACCTCCTTGCTCTGGTCTGCTTATCGTACATTTTTTTTTTTTCTTCAACTTTTCTCTTGTTTTCATAAATGACAAATGGCAGAATTTATATCTGTAAACAGATGTGGACCAGGATTCTGCTTGGAGTGTAAAAATGATTTTCAGAGTAAATTGCAAAAGAAATTGAAAGAACTTAACCAGTTGAAACCAAATGTTGATCTTGGGTGTACATGTTTCCCTTTGCTTTTACCCACTTTTTGGTTTCTCATGTGGCGTTCTGGCAGTGTGCTTGAGCGTGTTCAAATGTTATTAAAGCAAACAACTATGACAATAAAATCATACATTGGGGAAAACAAAGTGTCTTTGTCAGATGTTCCACAGTTCATGTCAGTGGATTAACTGTTAAGCATCTTTGCTGTTCATTGATTTAAACTGCTTTGAAAGTGGATTTTAAAGAAAAGCTGCAGCACACAATTCAAGTCACCTCAAGGGCCTGACCAAAGTGAGGTCAGTACTTCCAGTAAATGCAAGGTGTGATCACAAAGCTCTGAGAACAGTTCTATGAAAATCAAAAACCTTTCCTGATTTAAATTTGGCTGATGACCTGTTTACTAAGTGTTGATTCTAAGGTCTGAATGTGGGTGTGAAAGCTTGTCTGTTAGCCCTGAGATGAACTAAAATTTAACTGTTTGAATTTCAAAGATTAATAGGTCTCTGCTGTTTTGTCTCATTTGCAATTACATTTATTTAAATGCATTGTAAATTCTTCTGGTTGAAGTAGGCGGCACTCGGTTGATCCATTTTGTGTGGAAGAAGCACATCAATGTGAGTGCACAGGACTCCTGGGTTAATATAGAAAGTTGTGATACCCATCATCTCTGACTGAAATTTTAGGTTTTCTCAAACAGCCTTACACAGAAAACCTGCTCATGTGCAACTTGCTTCATAGCACACCTCTGATCTGTGATTTGATCTGTAGTTTGAGGAGATATGACTGGCAGTTGAAACCCTTCAACTTAAGTGTTATCTGTTGATATCTTTAACTGCACTCAGAAAGTGCTGTCTGACTAGGGTTTAGCCTCTGTCATTTACTCACTCGGGAGGTTGTGTGGAGCTTTTTCTAGAACATGCGCTACAACTGGTAGCAAAGTCTGGTAGCTCTGATCTTTTTACTTTATTTTTGTTGTATTTTTATCAGATGTCGGCTCTCTGCCTGGCAAGGATGATTGTCTGGAGTTACTGGTGAAGACTCAGAAAGTATACCTTGGACGGAGATGCTGAAGCTGGTGGCGGGAAAGAAGGTGGGGTTCTGGCTTTGTTTGTGGACTGGAGATGGTGTGGTGTGGTCCTGTGCATGTCGCTGTCAAGAAAAGGATGTGTTGTCCTGGTTGTTGGCGGTTGGTGTGTGGCCATATTGTGTGCCGGCAGAGTTCATTCATATCATAACAATACTTGTGTAAATTCCACCCAAGGCAACAGCTGAAGCTCCATGTTCTCCATGAAACTGTTGCTAGGATACAGACTAAACATCCAGAGGCACTCTTCATAATATCAGGAGACTTCAATCATGTTTCCCTCTCCTCCCACCTGACTGGATTCACACAATTTGTTGACTACTAGAGAAAATAATACGGCAATGTCAAAGAAGCTTACAGAATTACTGCCTTACCACCACCTGGCAGATCAGCCCACAACTGGAAGACTCCTCTCTACAAAAAATCATTCACACCCACAGCCATCAGGCTTTACACTTCTTATACAGATAGCAGATCAGCTATGTCAGACATATGAATTTCCCTTTGGGATCAATAAAGTTCTTCTTCTTCTTCTTCTTCTTC
>VUQS01023617.1:0-12287 GCA_015108495.1 Heterochromis multidens | reverse complement strand
TTATGCACTGAAGATGATGAGAGTTGCAAAGCCTTTGCAATTTGACGTTGAGGAACATTGTTTTTGTAGTATTCCACAATCTTTTTACGCACTCTTTCACAGATTGAAGAGCCTCTGCCCATCTTTACTTCTGAGAGACTCTGCCTCTCTATGACATCCCTTTTATAGCTAATCATGTTACAGACCTGATATTAATTAACTTAATTAGTTACTAGATGTTCTCCCAGCTGAATCTTTTTGGACTTTCTTGCTTTTTCAGCCATTTGTTTCCCCCATGCCAACTTTTTTGGGACTTGTAGCAGGCATCAAATTTGAAATGAGCTCATTTAGTGGATGAAGGTGTACAATTTCCCAGTTTCAACATTTGTCATGTTATCTATGTTCTGTTGTGAATAAAATATTGGCTCACGTGATTTGGAAGTCCTTTGGTTCTCATTTTGTTCCAATTTAAAGAGCGTCCCAACTTTTTGGAATTCGGGTTGTATATTATTTATGTGCAAAACATCCAAATTTACTTTAGTGTCATCTCTTATACTTGTCTTTTATGGGTTTTGCATGGCAAGATGAGTGTGAGTTTCAAAATATGGAAAGCAATGTGAGTAATTTATATGAAAGTATATTATTATTTGAACTGTCCTGACATAAGCTCTCAATTTTCGTGCTGCGTTCCTTTTACCTCAGAAGTTGGATCTCAGAGCTGTTAGTGACATCATATCTGAGTTGACCACATTCCAGTTAGTAGTTGGAAAGCAGCCTTTTTTTTGCTCCTTTTTTGGCTCTTTAAAAAACTAATGCACCACATTTCTAATTAGACCCTAATCGTATGGCTTATTTAGTCAATATAAAATACACAACAGCACACAACAGCTCCAGTTTTACTACTGTTTACATGCACTGCTGCCATCTTGAATAGTGAAGTTGTGGTTGGTGTGACTACTCTGTCTTTCTGAAGGGGAAATACACCCACAGGGGGGCGTTCTAGCTGGGAACTCAGGACTTCCGACTACCCACTTCAAATGGAACAGAACAAGTAACCAGAAATTTTTTTCCCTTTTGAAAGAGATCAGTACACATAACTTGTATATATTTTTGCAAGTTAAATGTATATATCTGTTAAAACTGCAATAATGTTTTCTTTGGCACAGGAAATTTTACACACAAAATTGATATATTGTCATGATAGTGTCAGCTCAAGAGTTTACACACTGATCAGCAAAACAGCAAGCCTTATATTGCCAGATATTGTGTAGATCTGTCTTGTCCTGTCAATGCAGTTCTGATCCTTGGGGGTATGATGAGGGGACCTCTAGGGATTGGCAGCAGATTTGAGTCCTGTGGATTGCTGTGTGGGTTGAGTTTGTTCCTCTCGCAGATTCTTGGTTGGTTTGAGATCTAGGGACATATTTGCAGAATACTGCAGTATAACAAGATGATCAGTATTATATCAGTATTGTGGCTGATTAGTGTACATACAGCATTATCGTTAGCATTCATTTGCAGTTGCTTGGTGAATATTAGTCCTATATTGATCCTCTTTTTAGCTGTTTTTGTCTCGATTAAGGAAAATATCTTACTCTTGAGCTACTACATCTTTCATTACTAGTTTTCAATAAGACGTGCTGCTGCTACAGACAAGGTTGAACCTACAAAAATGAACAAAATCAGTGATGGTGTGGTTCATAAAACAGACTGCATCATGTTAAAGGTGTTAAAATGATCATTAGATTTGAGGGGAACTGCAGATAAATGAGTGATAATTATTTGTGTTAATTAATAATGTGTTAGTTCTCATCTGATACATGAACAAAATATATGCTGAGATTGAATGAGTCATGCTTAATGGTATGGATATGTGAATAACAGCACTGAATCAGTGCACAGGGTCTACTTTCAGGTGCTGCAGTATACAAGAAGGAGGAGGCCGGACGGTGAGCAGCAATCATGAGGCCCATTGAGGCTTCATTAATGGAACAGGAAGAGAGTTGAAGCACAAGGGTAAACACACACAACTCATTACCCCCTGGCTAGCGTGTACCTTTCACACTGCAACTCAAAGTGTGTGTCCGTGTCTGTGCGTGCGTGTGTGCGTGGCGCATTTATTGCATTTATATGAGTTTTGTGTTTGTGTGGGAGGGAAGAGAACAATTAGAGGTAAAACACCTTAGAGATAAAAACTGCAGTGTAGTATTTAGACTTAAGACTGGGGCTACAAAACATCTACAAACATCATAGCAGTGATTCTAAAGAAAAGATGGCTCAATGAAGGATAATCTCATTAGAGCAATTAGAGCATATTTTTAGTTTTTTTACTGTGTTACATATTCACCATAAATATTTGATACCAGTGAGAACATCATCCACATAAACAGTACTCATCTACCAAATCAGGCCTAAACCAGTAAGCTGATTCAGCTGACACTTGGCTGTTGGAGATTCAACAGGACATCCACCCTTTTACACCACTGTGTCACTTTGGAACCGCACACACCCACTGTCCCTTATATACAGATGCATTCAATTTACCCTCAGGGAGGACACACTGCTGGTTTCTGTTCTGTATCTAAAATCACAAGAGCAAAGAGCATGGCAGTTTACGCAGAGGAAATGAATACAAACACACAGTTACAGCTGAAGAACAGTCACACTTTGTGTACATGCTGTATATATTTAGGTGGTGAGACGTCAGAGTTACTAGGCTTTTATAAAAAATTTGTCTAACACACGTGTCAAAACTGTCCTGGAAAGCATCTGTCATCACAGACAGAGAAAGAAACTCTGAGAAAAAGAGTATTTTTAGTCTGAGGCTGTGACTGAATGCTCCCTCTAGGTACTCATCATGCAGCTTTCCACCATGCTTTATGCTGACTTAAGTGTTCATACTTTTGCATTGCACAGGCATAAACACCAGGATGTTATTTTTCCCCGTTTTTGACAAATGTTGAATAAACATTGATGATGAAATATGATCGTCATGAGTGAAACCAAAGCTCCTCGCAAAATAGGATATGTTTCAGGGAACTGCACACGGTGCTGGAAGAGGAAGGTATTTCCACCGAAGTACAGTCAAGTAGTGGAAGTAGATCTACTTAATCAGAAAAAAACGGTTCCTGCAGCTGTATTAATGTGTAATGCACTTTTAATCTAACTAAAGCAAAGCATGTAGCTCTTTAATGCTAAATATTACATTTCTAAGTACAGAAAGCCACTTTCTTTTATTTATTTGTCTTTTATTTTAATTACTAATGTACTTGAACATCATGTTGTAGGTTAAAAGCAAAACAGAAGAAAGAAAACACCAATTATAATGACCTTAGAAATTGTATTTTGAATTGTGCAGGTAGATAAATGTTTGTTATGAACTTGTATATAGACTTAACTGTTTTAAAGGTTTATTTTTTTTTTGTATGTGCCAGAACATCCAGTATATCGCAGCATTAATGAGGTAAACATTCCTTTTTGATCATTGTCATCCAGTGCACTCAGCAGGGGGATGTGAGCATGTTTTTCCACTATAAATTCTGGCATAACTTTTTGCAAGGTAATATTTACTCTCAGTCAAATCTCAGTCGCTCCATCGCTTCCTCCAACCCACCCTCTCTCTCGCTCTCTCTCTCTCTGCCTCTTTCTCTCCCACCCCAGTGACTCCACCCTGCAGCAGATAAAAAGCTGAGTCCTCAAGGTGTGCTTGTGTTATGAGCTCACTTGGGTTCCCTTTCCGTGGTTGTCTGTCTGCAATTCTGTCTGAGAGTCTGATTATTTCCCAGTAAACAGTCATTCACAAAGGTAAGGATTTCATGAAATCCAGTATTTTATGTGTATTATACTTAATTTTCTTTTTGTTTGTTTTAGTTTTTTGAATGCACCTGACTGCATGAAAGCGGATTCAATGACTTTAATTAATTTTTTCTTAGATCAGTTTCTACTAAAATTTAAAAGATTTCAATTACATTTAATGTAATTGTAAAATGTCAAGAATTAAAAATGTCTGAGCTTGATAAAAGTAAAAGATCATTACATTTATAGCATCATTTTTAATAACTATTGAAATGGCATTCATTTTAAGGTATCCACTTCTGTCTGTGATTTTAAAAAAAAAATAAAGCTTTTATTAAAGAATAAAATTATATTACACATACCACAAAAATGTAAAGTTCATAAATATTTATCTTCCATGGTTTTGTTGTCTAACTCATTTGTTGTGTTTTATGGCCTATTGCTAAGATCTAATTATTTTGGCACCTCATTTTGCTGCTGAGAAGCTGGCAGAGCATCTTGTAAGTTAGATGGTTGGGTGTTTCTCAAGAAGTTTCATGCACAGCATCACTAGTAGTCTGAGCTTCTCAGGAAAACCTGTGCAGAACGCAAATATCCATTCAAATGCTTTGTGTGCAGAAAACTGAGCCAAAGTGGCAGATGCATGTGATGGGGGTAAGAGCAGCAGTTTGGTGAGAAGAGACTGCAGAGCAAACACCGCCTTTGGTCCACAGCAGCTCTGTCTCTCTAGTCTGATTTGCTTTGTAATGCTTTCTTTCTCTGACATTTCTCCTTAGTTTGGTTTGACGCATTGTGAGTAAGAGGATCGTGATTTGGCAATTTCTTATCAGAATCAAACCACCTGACCAAATATGCAGGAGGAGAGTACAAACTGATGAAAAGTTGAGCCTGAGCCATGATGAATTTATATTCTCACTTAAAGTCTGTGACTATAAGTTTATATGGTAGCTGAAAGGTTACTTGCAGCGAACACACATTTTTATGAGGTTTTTAGAGCTGCTGTCTGCCAGTAAAAGTTTGCCCAACACACTGAAGAGACAATTTTTTTTTTTAGCTGTATGACTATGGATTAAAACAACACTACAACACAAAAATGCAGCCATTAAGTTACAATACAGTCCTCGGGGGCACAATTGCAAACTTTTTACTGTTATTTTACAGTGTTCCTGTTTAATCTGCTCTGTAACATTTTCTTATAGTAAAAAAATTACAATTCTGTGCTGCATAGAATATAAGCGCTGTAGTATCCATAAACAGTTTATTACTGTGAAAAATAACATTTATCCAATTCAATTCAATTGTATTTATATTGCGCCAAATCACAACAGCCTCAAGGCACTTTTTATTGTAAGATAAAGACCCTACAATAATACAAATTCATGTGTGTCATTCATGTACCCTGAGTTTAGTTTATTGTCTTTTACAGAGTATGACACAGTATAACCTTTGACAGAATTCTTTTTCTTCTTGCATGACCCAGTTACAGAAGGCTGCTGTAGTCAACATTTTAACAACTAACCAAAAGATGACCGCCAACTGGATGTAGTTCATCTCTATATAAAGTTTCAGTCATGGTGGCTCATTGGTAACTAGATCTTGACACTTTTCTTGGTCACCCATAAACTGGAAACCGCATCACACAAACTTTAAACACAAAATAACAAAAAAAAACATAAATTAATAATTTGACACAAGACATTTACATTCCTTATAAGTGTTTGTGCTTGTCAAAGAGAAAATACTGTACTATACTGTAAACACTTACAGTAATTTGGTGTTAATATGTTTCCTCAGGGCCATCAGGATTTATGCAATTCAGCTTGTTACACTGAATCTAAGGAGAGTGTTGCTGTTTTATATGTGTCATGTGACTATGTTGCATTGCAAAAAATCAATTAAATGTAATCTTCAGTGTCATGTTAGAGTACTTCACGATGAATGTGAGATCATTTACCTCTTGTTTGATTTATGTAGTTTTGTTTTTGAACATGATGTTCAGGGCAAAATAATTTATTTTCTGAAAGCTTTCGATGTTTCAATGATCCTTTCTCTTTATTTCACATAATATTCCTTCTTTACTTATCTTGCTTTACATTGCATCGTAGTATAAAATAAGTGTGTGGCCTGTTCATTGACCTTACTGTGCAAAAGATTTAGCTGGCTCTGTGCACAAAACAAAACTTTTTTAAATGGTGAGTGTGTGTGCACTCACAACATAGTTGTACCCCACAACCCCAGACTTCAGGAATGCACAGGACAAAAGGACAAAAGAATGCAGTGAAAACCAAGAATGATGGTTGAGTAAAGGAGAGGGAAAGAGGTAAACACTGGTCATTTAGCTGCACAGCTGTGGCAGTGTGTGTGTAGCTGTGTTCCTGTGGTTTGTGTATGGGGTTTGTTTGAATGAGGACCTTTGCAGCTTGACTTGAGGAGGTGTTAATTTTACAAGGTGTGCTTTGTGATAAAAACTGCATTTAGGGAGCCGAGGAGCTGCAAATGTCTTTCCCTTTCACTGAGAAACCACAACCAACACCAGGGCAGTTACCTAGATTGAGTGCAAGGGTACTGCTGGCATTAAGTATGAATCTGCAGATGGTTTGCGGTGCAGAGAGGAAGGCGGTGTGGTTTGTCAGGCAATTTCAGTGGGAATTAAACTGTTTGTGTCAGACAGCCTCATAAATGCCTAGTGAATATTTTGTGCAGTAATTTCCCCCGGTCTGTAAACATGGTGGTTTCCTGAAACATGCTGTCTTGTCCTCTGACCTCCACCACAGTCTGGAAGGTAACTGAGTGGTCTCAGGTCGCTGAACCTGTATGTTTCCAAAGGGAGAAAAAGGTCAGTGGAAGCAAACAGACAGGCAAAGACATCAAGGAAAGAAATGTAACTGATGGTGGAGAACAGACATGTCTCTGTCAGACAGGGGGAAATAGACAGATGTCAGAGACAGATGTGTCTGAAGACGTGAGGGTGGGAGACAGTGCTAATATTTCCATCTCAGCGTAAAGCAAGGGAAGATTAAACATGCTTCTAGATAAGAACGTGGCACACTGCTTAGCTGTGTGTACTTGGTTGTCTCATCCATCAGCCATAATCGCTGTGTGTATATAAGTGCACGTGCGCGAGAGGAGTCGACCAGCTGCAACTCCTCATCGTCATCTGTGTCACTCGTTCCAATTGTTTTGTATGAAATTTATGATGCAGATTACTATATTATTTATATACAAGAGCACTGATTTTGCTATTTGCCCACATCTCTTCCTAAAAAAAAAAATAGTTTCTCTGTTGCTGATAAAAATGAATGAAATCAATTAATTTCTAATCAAACTCTGACACCTGAAGCTAAACTCAAGACAAGAAATTAGCCTTCTTTCTTTCTTTCTTTCTTTCAAGCTGAGGCCATTTAAACATACTGCAGTGTAGTGATAGCCTGCCTTTTTCTTTACATATTTGTCTACAGGGATTTGTGCAGCTGTTGCAATTTTAATGAGATTCTGATGATTGCCACTTATATGACCTGCACTAGCCCACACCTCGATGTCCGCCAGCTGTGGGTTGACTCAGCAAAAATGACAGGTTACAGACATATGATGCCCACGAGTCCTCTTTTTTTTTTCACCCCTGATGGCTGTGTATCGTTTGTGTAAAATGTCAAGAAGATGGACATCTGGAAGTATTCAAGGAAGAGGATTCACACTCAGCAGAAAGATACTAATTCAAATACCTACATGACAGATGGGCGTACAAGGTAGACTACTTCTGTCTGCTTATTTTTAGAACTGTCTGAGCTAGCAGCTCATGCTGAGAGCCCAGTGGTGGGTGACAAGCCACATATGAGTTAGGCAGCAGATGTTGAACAAACAGGGTTGTTAATGCAGATGTTTGTAACTCCTTGTCTCCCAAGGCTAATTTTAAGTGATGCTCACTGAAGGTTAATTGTCAAAAAAAAAACCCCAACAAATGAATACTGTACTATAAGATCCATGTAGATGGAATATGATAGTTATTCTTTAACACCTGAGAAAGCCTGAGAAAAATTGCAATAACTGTGTTTAGATGAGCTTTTGTTATCCATGCTAATGGCACAGCTTTATGGAAAAAAAATCTTTTTTTAATTCTGAGGTGGATGTTTGTGGTGTTTCATTAAATGTCTCAACTATAGACTGCATATGAAGGATAGACATATGATGTGTTCATTACATTTGTGAGTTCCTTTTTTGAAATATTTTGAACATCACTGTACAGGGTGTACCCTGCCTCTCATAGATGAATGGATGGATGGATCTTTTGCTGTTTTGAAAGTAGAATTACCAAGTGAGAGATGGATCTAATTGAGAAAACAAGGGACACTGAATGATTACACTAGCGACTAGAGACTACTAAAGTAGATTGATTCATGGCTTCAACTGTCCTTGCTAGACACGTTTGTGCTCAATGCAGTAGAGCTTTGGAGATAAATGTATGGCTGACTATAGTGTTGGTGTCACATTACTGAGTGTGCCTAAAAGGCTAATTGTTTTAAGACTGCAACTCAAATGACTCAGAGTACACCCTCCTAAAGCTGCTAGAATGACCATAACCTGTTGCATATGCAGTGTACAAAATACATCCATTCATCAATTTTCTTCCGCTTATCCAATTCAGGGTTGTACAAAATACAATCACTGGAAAATATGAATTGAAATTAATGCTAATAATATGGACAAGCTCATCTTTTTTCTGCCTTACAAGCAAACATCTGTGAGAAAAGTGTGAACCAAATGACACACGGGTGGCATCTGCCTGGCATGAAAATGAAAAACACGGTTGCTGTTCCTGTTACAAATGATTGCCTGTCAAAGAGTCATCACTGAGGGGAGTCAGATTGTTTTACACCAGCGCATGAAGAATTAAACTGTAAATCCTACAGGCACTCAGCACGTTACTCACGCCATCATGGCTTCTCACATCTGTGCCACATTTATATGTGACTCCATGTTTGCCTTCTGTGTGGACACAGAAGGATGATATCAGCACTTGAAAATATATTCAGTCTGTATAATAGAATCCTTTAGAGTCACTTTGTTATAAACCCAGCCTTCTCTCGTTCTGTTTTCTCTAATAACAAGTTAACACGTGGAAATTGCTGCCTAATGTTTACGTCAAAGTCTGAAAGTGGCCTTAGTGTATAAATAAGTCTGTAGGGAGGCAACACCTATGTAGAATAATGTGCTGGAGAAAAGCACGCTAGGTAAAGACAGGAGGTATTTCCATCTCTCAGGCAGGCACCATAACAACTCTTTAGTGTTGCTATATGACATTGAACAGACCTTCATTGTATGGTCCCTCTGATCTGCAAGTTTTGTCAGAATATTTCCACCACTTTAAAAACATCTATACAGACACACACACATATACCCACATACCAACACTGAGCTGGGACGTGCCTGAAGGGCAGTAAAACTGTCACATTTGTTTTCTTTGCTTTTTTTCATATATATATATGGTGTTTGGTCAAAATTATTACACAGTATTCATTATCCATCACTGATATCACCACTTAAAACAAGAGAACAGGCATATTTTTGCTGGGTGTCTGACCTTTTTTCATATATATGTAGTTTACATCGTCTGAGAGTTTTGTGAATAATTCACAGAAAACATGCTAATCAGTTATCCAATTTCTATTCATATAAAATGAAGACTACTGCAAGCTGTTGCCAACTCCATTATTAGTTAATCAGTTTCGTATGAAACAGCTTTAGAAAAATACCTGCCTGCCACAAGAGACAGAACATCCTTTATTTTAACTAAAACATGAACAGGGTATTCAAAAGAAGAAGAAGTATTGTTTCTTTTTATGGATGAATGCCTGGAATCAGGTTTTCCACTGTTGCCTCACTATTTGTGTGTATGAAAATATGTACACACACATTTAAGTGCTGAAGTTCATGCATTTGTATGAAATATATTTTTTTTCATTTTTTTAAGTTTTTGTTAAGTTATGGAAAGAAGAGCAAAGCAAATGTGTATTTTCAGTTTTAACAAACCAAACTAAAAAGACCTTGGGGTCTATAAGAGCTTTCTTTTGATTACCTGATTCTAAGTATTTGTGTGCAAAAAATGCATCTGAATATTTTAATCTGAGTGTCTTAGGATCAATAAATGTTTTTTTTCTAATATCATCTAGCCCTTTTTTACCTGCAAGTATGCAGTCACATGTGTAAATTATCATTATACAGACCTAGACAGATTGCTCATATTGGAAATGTAAACTTTCCGTTTGCTTATTTATTTAATAACACTTTATCTGAGTATGTTTTCCAACCCTAACCATACATATCTATAGTGTCCCTACTGGGAAGCATAATTCAGCTTCACACACAGGATGGGAAAGGTTAGCTTGTGTCACACCTTTTAGTCATTACATTTATACTTGTGTGTAATGTCTTCAGACTTCATGCTGTTGATAAGAATAATGGAAACACAGAACAGTTTCCAATTCGCTTGGAAAAAAGAAAAAAAAAAGAGTCCCAGTTCTTGTTGAGAGACGTCAGTGGCATCCCTGTGGACTCTTCACCATGTCTGGCCTATTTCATCGCAGAAACTTGGTGGACTCCGTTCAAAGGCAAGCTCTCACTGGGGGAGACAGTGGCACTGCCATGTCAAAATCACCAGACGACTGAGAAAAGGTCAAAGGGCAGAAAAGATCCAAAGATCCAGTGATGAAGAGGACACCAAGGATGTGGTTTAGGATGTGAAACTAGAGATGATTTGGCTGTAATAAAACTTGGACCAGAACTGTGTTTGAAGCTGGGCATGGAGTAGGGCAGAGGACTGAGCCTCAGATGGAAAAGGCACTTGTAAGAATGACTGAATAAAAGACGTAGACACTCAGAGGAGCAGCTTAAAGCCTTTTTAATGTTCAGTGGAGTGAAGGAAACCCCTTCTTGCTTTTTTATTGTCTGTTCAAAGCAGTTTAAGGGTGAAATAATGGATATAAGATATTAAAAGGTGGTCAGAACTCCACAGTTGGACTCCAATTCTTAATTATTATTGCACATATAACTTCTGCAAATATCCAAGCTACTTTTGTGTTGTGACATAACTTGAATGCTATGTGTGTGTGTGTGTGTGTGTGTGTGCGTGTGTGTGTGTGGCCAGAAAAAAAAAGAGACAGCTTGTATCACTGCCTTTCAAATTTCAGATTTAAACTATTAAATGCACAAATGGACAGATATTGAAAAAGAAATTTTCAGAAAATTATATTAAGCGTTTTTTTTATTATTATTATTAATCAGAAGAACTTAAAACTCTTCCCCTTAGAGTTTGAGAACAAGAGATTTGAAGAACAATTGTAATGTTAGGACATTAAGGCATTTACAGTTGTTTTTGTTAAATGAAAAAAAAATTCTAGAGGGTCATTATAATGATGGTGTTTTTCTATAATATCCTAAATAAAATTATGAACCCTGATCACTTTTTAAATGTTAGTATTGGCTGCTAATTGGTAAGCTGCAAAAGGAATAAAATAACCCAGCTCATTTGTCAAGCTCATTTCCTTAATGTGTTGTGTTTTTACTTATAGATTTGATCACGAAACCAAATTAAAAACTCAGACTTTTTTGTCCGCCTATAACAATGTTATATCTGAGGCACTGGCGCTCATGCTCAGTGCAAGTCTATTGTACCTTTGTACATCCAGCAGAGGGAGACAGAGTGTGGTGTTACACTGCCTGCACTTTGCTGAGAAAGCTGTCCACTTGATTCATGTAAAGAGCTTCATGATAAAAGAATGCTTACCTGCACAGCATCAGAAAAGTTGTAAAAACAGCTGCAGCTTTACCTCAAATCTTGTCTTCTCTATCCACCATACAGGCCTTGGCCATGCCTCCCCTCCTTGCCCCCCTCTTCCTGCTACAACTTGTAGTTCTTACCTATGTGAGTGGTGGAGCATACTACGGTCACAAGCAGCATCCTCAGCAATACCAACCCATGCAGCATCTCCAACACATTGGCATGGGCAAAGGTGGCTTTCCTCAGCAGCAGTACCTTGGCAAAGATGTGCCCTATATGCAGTATCCCCACTACAGAAAGGAGCTGCTACCAATGCCTATGCACAAGGGAAAAGAAAATGCTCATAAGGGGGGAAGCTATAATGGTGGTCAAGAAAAAGGTGAGAAAACATTTTTAAAAGACATAAAGCAACAACTTCAGCTATATATACATGTGGATTTTAAACCCATGGCATTGAGCTAAAGCATAGGAAGTAAACAAATGTTTCCTATCCCAAAAAGCTGAATCTGTTCAGCTGGACGTAACGTTTTTTAGTGGGAGAAACGTTTCGTCACCTCTGGTGACTTCTTCAGTCTCAGCTGACTGCAGGCTTCCCCAACCTTATAAACAGTACATTTGCATAATGACTGAAACCAGCACCATTGACTAACAATGGGCCATGAGGTCAGTTTCATGATCATTAGTATGCAAATTGTCATGACCATTGATCAATGGCCATGAGTACCATTCACAGAGATTG
>VUQS01023612.1:7492-44200 GCA_015108495.1 Heterochromis multidens | reverse complement strand
CACACACACACACGAGAGAGAGAGAGAGAGACAGAGAGCGAGAGGGTCTCTGAGCCAGAGACAGAGGGAGACAGAGGATAGCGGGTGGGGAATTGAGGGATTTGAATGCATGGATGGTCTGCTCATTTAACTCATCACATTATTTTAGCCCTGTGCTTTATTACACTTAACTGGGACACTAGGCACTCAGTCAAACACACACATACTCTCACACATACACCCAGACACATTCACACATAATCCTGTCTACACATCTATCCTGAACTGCAGATTTGCCATAATGTGTTTATGACGTTGCATGTTTAATTTGTGGAAGAGGATGATTCATGGCCCCTGATAACAATGCTTCATCATCCCATAGCACCTATGGCATAAAGAGGGTCTGTGCAGGGCAGGAAAACTGTTGTTAATGGGATGCTAATCATCTCATAACCTGGAAAATGGGCAAACAGGCACAACCCCTTATGCAAATGTGCTTGTGCGTTTATGTGTGCATGTTTATTAATGTTCATGTGCATTTTTTTTCTGTGTGTTGCCGTGGGAAGATATGGTGTCCACATTGTGAGCCTGAGTGTCTTGTTGTGTATGTTCAGGTGAGTGTGTGTGTGTGTATGTGAGAGAGGGTGAATATTGATCTATTGCTATGTGCTCTATCACCCTGCCAGGCATAATAAGGAAGAATGGGACACTAAGCAGGTGCTCACCCACTGCTGATTTATAAAACATATGCACCGGAGTAAACACCTCAATCACTCCAAGGGGCAAGGCTATGTGAATTAATAACATTTACATGCTAGAAGGATAATGTATTCTTAGTTTATTTTTAATGCATGTGACCTCTTAAGGTATACAGTATTCTTCTTCTTTGAAGGTGCAGTGAATTGATTCAAGAATAATCTCTCCTCGGGTAGAAAATAATCAATGTGTAGGCTAAATGGGGTCAAAATAGCCAAATGTGAACTTGACAAGACTTTGATATGAATGAGTGTCTTAGCAGGCTGCATTTCAGGCTACAATTTTATACTACTGAAAACAAAGCAAAATGAGTTTAATGTATTCTTTCTTTGAGACTCATGGAGGGACTTTTTTGTCAAGCTACTTAGATAAAAATGTGAAAAAAAGATTCATTTTTATATGAGTAAACTAGCATCAGACATGTACTCATGTTCTTGCAATGCATTCTCTTGTACTTAGAAGGATGACACTTCTGTCCTCCTTGTCAGTTCCAAAATATACTTTCATCTATACTTGCATGTGATGCATTAAGACTGCTGACAGCACTAGACTGATCCCTCACCCCAACTGGTCGCGGCGGATGGCTGCCCCTCTCTGAGTCTGATTTGGTGCTATATAAATAAAATGGAATTGAACTGAATTTGCTTTTGCTGACACTCATTTTTCTGAATATGTTTCACATAGACTTGTATGTGATTGTATATGCAACAAGTATGTGCCTATACTGTCTGTGTGTCTGTCTTAGTCTCTGACCCTTCTTCAATCTCTCCCTCTACATACAGGTTGGTATGTGGATGGCAGAACTGGTCATGTTTCAGGGTGTTTTAGTGTGAGTTTGTGTGTGTATGTGTTTTACCTGAATAAAATGGCAACACAATGGGCGATTCTGGTCCAACAGTTACTGTCCACTCTCCTCTGTTATCTTATACTCACCCCTTTCTAAGTTGTTTTTCTCTCATGTCTCCTATGTAATTTCTTCCTTCGCATTCCACCTCAACATTGTCCTCCATTATGCATCAGCCTTCTTTTTAAATTAAGACATTCCTCTTTTACAACTGCCACTGTTTGTGTTTACCCTTCTACTGTCATCTCTTTTTGTTCCCTTCTCATGCAACACAAACATGTTCCTCTCTAACACTCTCTTTCCTGCCTTTTATTCCACCTCTGACATGGCTGTCCATCTCTGCTCTGAGTCTTATAACCCTGTCAATATATCAAAGGTAATATAGTTTTATTTGACATGTGTCCCAGTGTCATTGGTCTCAGATAGACAGGGCTACACCTGCCACAGACACTTTGTAAAATGGACAGGCCCCTCAGGGTGGAAATAGATATTAACATATACATCAGACTGTTGCTTATATTGCATGCTATAAACTCCTAATGCGCAGACACACAGTACTATAGGTGTGGAAATGGATGCAGTCAGAAGAGGATTTGTGCTATGGAAACGTTTGCAACAGTTACTCACCACAGCTATGATTTTTATGAATCTAAACCTGCTGGCAAATACAAGATTGAATAGGTGTGCTAGCCATAACATGTTCTATGTGGAAATTATGGTCAAACAGCTTTATTTCTGCTTTAACATGCATGTCGATGTGGTGAATGAGGGTTATTATAACATTTCAGATGTGTTTTACCTCCTAGTAAAGAGGTTTAGAAAATCAGGATAAACTGTTTTGAATCTTCCTCCATTTTTTCCCTCTGCTGTTACTTGGGTTATTTAAGGGGTTTAACAAAAGTATTGCATTAACTGTTTAGGAGTTACAGTCAAGGGCAGCACAGTGTTGTAATGGTTAGAGTGAAGTGCCTCACAGCAAGAAGGTCCTGGGTTCAAATCCACCATCTGGCCAGGGCCAGGAGTTAGAGGGCTAAGGTTAACTGGTGAATCTAAAATTCCCCATAGGTGTGAATTTGTGTGCGAATGGTGCTCTGTCTCTCTGTGTTAGCCCTGCGACAGGCTGGCGACCTGTCCAGGGTGTACTCTGCCTCTCGCCCCATGGCAGCTGGGATAGGTTTCAGCCCCCCGCAATCCTGAATTGGATAAGTGGAAGACAATGGATAGATGCCTGAAATCTAGAACCCATGGACATCATCAAATGCTGTGTTTTCTCCCTTGAGATGTTCTGCTAGCTATTCACTGCATCTCCCTTTAATTGCTGTTTGTTTGGAGGTCTCTCTGCATTCAGTTTTGCTTGCAGTAACTGAAAAGCATGCTCTGTCAAGTTTAGATCAGGTGAATTGACCATTGACAAATATCCCATTTCTTTGCCTCGAGAAACTCTTGGGCTGCTTTGGCAGTTTGCTTTGGGTAATTATCAATTTGACTGTGAAGTGCTGTCCAATCAATTTTGCAGCATTTGGCTGAACAGAGATCTGAACAGAGAGTATAGCCTTGTACACTTCAGAATTCACCCTGCTGCTTCTATCAGGAGTCACATCATCAATAAACACTGGTGACCCAGTTCCACTGGCAGCCGTACATGCCCATACCATAACACTGGCTCTACCATGTTTGACAGATGATGTGGTATACTACAGATCATGAGCTGTTTCTCCCCATCAGTCTGGTACAAATTAATCTTGGTTAAATCTGTCCAAATACTTTTCTAAAGAACTGTGCAGACTCTTTAAGATGTTTTCTGGGAATGTCTAATCTGACGTTTCCATTCTTCACTATTCTTTCATGAAGGCGTCTCTTTATTGTAGACTTTGTCTTCTGTGGTCTTTCGGGCTTTTGGTGTTGCTGAGTTGGCCAGTGGATTCCTTCTTTTTAAGAATGTACCAGATTGTTGATTTGGCAACTCCGAAAGTATTTTCTCTCTGATAGGTTTCTTTTGGTTTGTCAGCATAATGATGGCCTCCTTCACTTGCACTGACTTCTCTTTAAACCTCATACTGAGAGTTCCAGTAAACAGCTACCAAATTCAAGTTCAGCACTTGACTCCAGATCTTTTATCTGCATATTCTGTAATGGAATAATGAGAGAACAGGCCTTACCTGGCCTTGCACCTATTTATCAGTCAATTTTTCAATAAAAGTTAAGCCTCTGGAAATGTGGGTCTATGAATAAGAATGGCTGTAATTCCTAAAAAAAAAATTAATGCAATACTTTTGTTAACCTCCGTGAATTATAGCTGAAAGTCTGCCCTTCAATCACTGTGAGTGATTTAAAATCCACAGTGGTGGTGTACTGAGGCAAAAAATACAAAATGCCTATGTCATTGTCCAAAAATATATGGACCTGGTTGTATGTTACACTACTTGATACATTTAATTAATCATCCATCCATCTATTTTCTTCCACTTATCCAGGGCTGGGTCTCAGGGGTAGCAGCCTAAGTAGAGAAACCCAGACCTCCCTCTCCCCAGCCACTTCCTCCAGCTTATCTGGGGGAACACCGAGGCGTTCCCAGGCCAGCCGAGAGATATAATCTCTCCAGCATGTCCTGGGTCTGCCCTGGGGCCTCCTCCCAGTGGGACATGCCCGGAACACCTCACCCAGGAGGCACCTAGGAGGCATCCTAGTCAGATACCCGAATGACCTCAACTGGCTCCTTTCGATGTGGAGGAGTAGCGGCTCTGCTCTGAGCCCCTCCCGGATGGCTGAGCTCCTCACCCTATCTCTAAGGGAGAGGCCAGCCACCCTTCTGAGAAAGTTAATTTCTGCCGCTTGTATCCGTGATCTTGTTCTTTCGGTCACCTCCCAAAGCTCGTGACCATAGGTGAGGGTTGGGACATAGATTGACCGGTAAATCGAGAGCTTCACTTTTACGGTCAGCTCTCTCTTTACTACAATGGACCGGTACAGCGTCCGCATCACTGCAGCCACAACCCCAATCCATCTGTCGATCTTCAAGCTCCCCTCTCCCCTCACTCCTGAACAAGACCCCAAGATACTTAAACTCCACTCGGGGCAGCGACTTGTCCCTGACCCGGAGTGGGCACTCCACCCATTCTCATTCCTGCTGCTTCACACTCGGCTAGTATTGTTAAATTGCTAGTATTATTAATTAATCAGTGAAGAAAATATTTGTTGAACTGATAAAGAATTTGTTACTTTGCGTATGAACATTTTTAAGAAAGCAAGTTTGGAAAAAAGGTCAAGTTGCTATAAACCAAAATCTCAACCTTATAATTTTACATTTGTTGACCATTGCACTTGCACTTTATGCCCAGACATTTTAGACTGTTTCAGGTATATGTATGTTTCCTTAAACATACATTTCAGTTTCCTGAAATGTTATTTATCAAGGTGCTAATTGCCAGATCTTTTTTATAGTGACCATAATTTGTATTTATTTAATACGACTCAGTATGCTCAAGCTGTTAGCTACTCCCATAAAGTTAAATGGTTGCATCCATAAGCGTCAGTACTTTTCCATGATGTCCTTATATTATATATAATTACATATGCCAAGTGAAAATATACAATTTATTTAAATTTTTACCTTTTGTTTATTTTTTCACTTTTTTTTGTTTCTATTACTTGTTGGTTACGGAGGTAAAAGTCTGACACATCACACAAAAGGACAGGGACAAGAAAATTTTTCCTGTCTTAAACTGCATTAAAGGGGTTGAGAGCTGCAATAGACTTAACCAAGCTGTATCTTTGTATGCATGGCATTCTGCCTTTATAACTACATGATGGTTGCCTGCATATACAAATGTATTTATAATTCATATATGACTCAACAGATGGTTTATTTAAACTACTTCTTGAATTATTTATGGTATAGGTTCCTGTCAAAAGGTAAATTTCCCACTATGCATTCATTTGTATTAATGTGCATGCATCAGTACATGTTCATTTGTCTGTATGTGCTCAGCGTAAATTTGGTCACTGTGTGTTTTTGTGAATAAACATATCTGCGCGTGCTTTGGTAAGCACATTGCTTGTCTGTCATCAAATTATTGTCATCAGCTCAGGATAGTCATTTGAGCTTGACCTCACGTAATGGGGTTTGACAGCCAGTGGCTAAGACAATAATTACACAACACACAGACAGCCTGTATCAAAGCGTGCTGACTAGAATAAAAATCATCTCTGAGCTGCTGTTACTAAAGAGAAGCAATTATCTGCACACAATACTAGTCTGAGGGACAAAAAACTGGAAAAAGAAGGGAAATTTCAATTGTTTAAATAAAAGGAAGTCACATTTGTGCATATTAAAGAACTGAGTTGAATATTAGGTAGTAAAGGTTCAAGGGGGAGTTACTTAGTTGTTACTTGGATTTTCAATAATATAGTGACATCATTTCTCCTCTCCTCTCCTCTCCTCTCCTCTCTTCTCCTCTCCTCTCGTCTCAGTAGATGTCACTGCAGTTCCATCACCCACCAGGCGAGCCGACGGATTGCAATGCATCGTGGGACATAGACACCCTCGGGTGACGATAGCAGTGACGAAAGGGACTGGAGGGGAGGAGAGAGGTGTGGAAATGATATAATGAGGGGAGGAAGAGGACTGATAAAAGGAAAAGGAGGGGAGACAGTCCGGTGAAAACACTTTCGCTTCATCGTTACAGGTAGGCCCTGCACATACAACATTTGCACATCTAATCCTGAATCCCAAATGTATACAGTAGAACACAATTGCATGCCACAACAGTTGATGGTGATGACCTATTAAAGCACACACACACACACACACACACACACACACACACACACACATATCTCAGTAATGCAATTAACTGTCATGGCCCATCTCCTATCAGTTGTTAATGAAGAGATAAAGTGTTGTGGCATCAGGGGAAATGTGAGTGAAGATAGAGGTGTTGTTGACTTGCCTCTGTCAAACAGATAGCAATCTGTCAGCTCTCCAGTGCTCCACCACTTCCGCTGATTGGGGGCCACTGTAATTACTTTATTCAATATGGGAAATGAAAAATATCATTGCTCATCAAGTGACATTTCAAGCGCTGTTTTTACTTTGCTCAATAAGTGTAACTTTTTTTTTAACGTCAGATTGGTCCCACATTTTAAGTTTTGTTCTATTTCTATTTTCACAATGTTAGACCTTTTATACCAAACAAGCTTACAAAAACACAAATTCTATCTAGTTATATATTAATTGATAATGTATTCTGTCTGTCTGTTATACAGTTTTAGAATAGACCAAATGCTGAGTAAAGTGATTTTTCATGAGTTCATCTCCCACTTTTTCCCTAAATAGTTCCACCACAGTGAAAACAACCCTTAAGTGATTACAACTGGCACTATCTACTGTCCTGTCTTCACTGATGGTAGACCATTTACCAGCAGATTGTTTTGGACTTGGCTCTTCCCCAGTAGTTGAGATGAACTCTATCGCTCCTCTCAGAAAAGGTCAGCTTCAGATTTCTGCCCTCTGTCCAGTCTTAATTAGACCTCTAAATAAGACCTATACAGATGAACATTTTTAGGAATTGAAGGTATTTGGTAACAAGCAAGACTGTGAGGGTGGGCAAAAAACTTACTCCACAGGGGTTATCGCTTGCCAAATTCAGGCTCTGGGCAATAGCCTTGCTCACTGCTTTTCTTCATCCCATTTTCTCCCATGGCGAGGGAATTTCTACATCACAGTAATTCTACTAAACATAATTACACTGCTTGCTTGTTTATGGTGTATTTTAACTTTGACAAAAACGTCCCTGAAAGAATTAGTACAATTATGCACTCACTGGACACTGTTAAATTCTTTTCAAGTATCTGTTTTGACAAAAAAGAGAGAAAGACATTTGTGAAACATTAATGAGGAGCAGAGTAGGTTTGTGTGCATATGAACATGGTTTTCCTTTTGTGCAAGAGCGAGTCTGTGTGTTGAGTGTATGCCTCTGCGGTTATAAGCATTTTTATGTGTCACAGTTCAGCAGCAGACAAGTGGAGACGAGCATTAAACGCCCTCTTCCTCTACTAATCAGGGATTAGACAGTGTTAAAGAGCATAAGAGAAAACCATAAAACAAATGAGTGTGTGAAAGAGACTGTTGAAAACGCCTATGAGGAAAGAAAATGAATGACTGTCTATTGTTTTGCATTAGGGACTTGATAGTGCCAGCTTTTGATTTCGTGCAATTTCTCAGTTATTACCAGCTTCCTTTCCATTTTGACTATTCGTTTCTGACAGTGACCATCAGAAATATTGCATAAGTGTTTTGAAAAGCTACATGCAAAAGAAAATAGTAAAATAAAATAATTTGTTTTGTTTTTATAACTCTCACCTGTTTTTTAAACATGTAAACCTATTTTTTTTTAATCTACATGTTCACAAAACATCACATTTGAGGCAATTTCCCGTTTAAAATCAAACCATGTCTTCAGATCATATAAAACCCAAAGAAAAACAACACCGCCATTCATTAGACACTGCATGAAAAACTGATAGTGGTCAGTGCGTGTGGCGTGTTTGTAAACACATTTTACTTTTTCCAGAAGATATTCATAACTCTCTTGATGCATGCTCAGTAATCCAGGTAAAAGAATCCCAAAAAGCTGAATCTGTTCATCTGGACGTAACGTTTTCAGTGGGAGGAACGTTTCGTCACCACCTGGTGACTTCTTTAGTCTCCAGACTATGTCCAGATGAACAGATTCAGCCTTTTGGGATATTCATAACTCAGTTACAATTAGACATTGCGCACTGTAATTACTGTAAGAAATGATGTATTGTAAAGACATAATGTAAATAAAAAGCATTTAACTCAAGTGATTCAGAGGGATAATATTTGAACTGATATTTGACCTTTCTTCAAGGGTAGTCGGTCCTGTTGCATACTGAATGGTGAAGGGGCTGACACTGTTGAGTCCTCCAAAACTAACATTGTCCTCAGTAACTCTGTATTTTATCAACTGATTTGCTGTTAGAAGAACACAGGAGGGCTTTTTTTTTCTCTCAATCTCCTGATTATGGTGGCCACAGAGAATGTGCTGCAACTGGGTTGTACTCTTTGTCCTTCTTACCTCATTGCCATTCCATGGATGAGATCATTATCTATCACAGTTGCTTGAATTTTATCTGCAATTACTATTATTGGTCTTGCTCTTCTTGTTGCCCTCTTTCTCCTCATCGAAATTCACATGCACTCCTACATGCTTATATTACTCTCTTCTTCCTCCTGTCCCCCAGATGGTTTCAATCCATTTTTGTACTAAACTTCAACTTTCTGGTGCTGCCTGTGCACTCTGAACTAGTATATATTGGTTTAATTACATCATTACCAACAGGTGTGAACACTTTTGCATCATTTTGTGTAAGCAGTGACAGCTGTGCTGTAATTGTGTTTAACTTATGCCACCTGTGGTTACCAATATGCATCACAAGTGTGGCACAGTGAAAATGTGTTTTAGTAAGTGAGACTTTGTTTAAAGTTTTGCAGAAAGAGTAAATTAGATCTGCAAATTGCATCTAACTAGATGAAAGCAGTCAAGATTTGCCGAAGGGAGTGACTGATTCAATAAATGGGTTCACAACATTAAGAAATGGCTTCAGAGAATGCTGTTTTAGCAGTACAACTGCTTTATCCATGTTTATGAGAGCACAGTTTACACTAGAGAGGTATTGACACAGGGGACAGTGAAAAAATAGTGTACATGAAATTGTAAAGCAACCAACTGCACTGGCCAATCAGCTACAAGCAAGTGCGAATTCCCAGTGAATTACTTTGTAACAAGAATGGTTGAGTCTTGCCTTTAAAATGCAATCACAATAAAAGGTTTCAAACGTTTTTGCACCATAGTCCAACTTGGCATTGGCGAAATCAAATGATACACTGTTCTTAAAAACACGTCAATGCCAAACACTTGCTCTCAGCTAACTCAGCTGGAGAGGAACTACACATGCTAAGTGGGTTAAAACGCCTGAAAGCCAGCATGAGCAGGCTGAGCAACTTTTACTGGAAATTAATGAGGTGCCATCTTGAAACGCAGTAACAAGTTCTCTTGTTATGTCTTCAGAGTCTTAAAAAGAGCTGTGTAGTGTCCTGCCATCTAAAAGAGCCATACAACTTGTGAATGTTTCACTCAAACCAGTTAAAAAGGATAATATTTCATTGTCTCACCAGTACTTGAGGCAACGCACTCACGCCAAAGCAGCCACTTGTGTTTTTTTTTTTTTCAGCTCACTGCTATTTTTGGTCTGAAGACTTTCCCATAATATCCTCTTACTTCGAATAAATCATTCTGCCATACACGCTGCCATTCCAGTGCTGTTTCAGCGAATGCAAAACTTCTGGGCAACATATTCCACATGTGATAGCTTAATACAACTGGGAGATGGGTGATACCATTTTTGTTACACGTACATAAATAGTGATTTGATGAGAGGTGAGAAGGAGGAATGAAAGAAGCAGTTTGTAGAGAAATATGACAGTGAGAGAGAGAGTGAGACAAAGATGCATGCAGAAGGAAAGGGAGAGAAAGAGCTGGAGTGGAGGAAGGTGAGGAAAGAAGTCTTCCTGGGGATGTAGGAATGATTAATGTGAAGCTGTCAGAGAGGTGGAGAGGGGAAACCACAGTGATGGGGGAAGAGTCATGGCCAGGTGCAGAGAAAAGAATATGACAGAGATAGGGGGGAGCAGAGAAGGAAAGCGAGGAAGAGAGCAAGAGAGAGAGAGAGAGAGAGAGAACGAGAGAATCACAATGGGCTGTAGAGAGTGAGGAAAAGCAAATGTGCAGGGAGAGAGCGGTGAAAGCATGAAAGGGGTTTTTAGGAAAGACTGCTTAGAGGGAATGAGAGGCAAAAAAAGAGGTGCAGAGTGAGTGGGAGAGGATGAAGGTGCGAAAGAGGATACAGCAGAGATTGCTGAGAAACAAAAAGAGAGGCAAAGAGAGCAATATAGAGACAGGCAGGGACACCAAGATGGGAAAAAAGAGACAGTGCTACCTACTAAGATGAGAGACTTGCGATAGAGTGTCTTACGGTTTCTGTATGAGAGCCTGCTGTGTCTGTCTATGTGCGTGCATGTATGCGTGTCAGAGAGATGGAGAAAGAGATCAACTATGTGAGCAAAATTAACATATGCTTTTTTAAATGCTTTTTTGCCTTAATGTTCAGCATCATAGTGTTTGAGTGTGTGTGTGTGTGTGTGTGTGTGTGTGTGTGTGAGAGAGAGAGAGAGAGACACCTTGCTGTTAATATCACCTTTGTGTGAACCTGGCATTACATTGGTCTGTAACTGCCCTTACTGTTCAGCTTCCCCTTTGACCTCACTCTGTTTTATTGTCCCATTCTATCAAATGTCTAAACCAATTCCTAGTTTGCACATCAGTCATGGCTTACTGTGTGTCTTTGTGTGTAAGGGTAATATTACAGTAACAAGGCCATAATTTGTAGACAGGACAGTAATGGGAAACTCAGTCATAACAGCTCTGTTTGTTTAGGTTCCACTCAGTAGCTGATTGATTTTCTATGAGAAGTGGTTAATCCATCAGTGTGCACTTTGAAACAGTATGAACACAGGTAGGTAAGGATGGTGTATGCACATACATAAAAGGTCAGTGTAAATCAAACACCTTGCATTTGTTAACCTGACTATTATTGTAATTTCATAATGACCATTAATGATGACACACATGCCATATGTTGTTGTAACGGGGTATTGTGCTGAGCCCCAAGTGGCCAAAAAACTCTATAACTAACACTGTAGCTTAAATAGGCAATAGGAATTTTCTCTTTCTTTTTGCTTTTACTTACCATCTCAAAGTAAATGTCGATTACACAATGTAATCATTATAAAATAATAAACTGCTGTTTAGATTGGTGGCCTATAAGCCTTGCTTTCACTAAGCAGTTCTGTCCATGTGACATGTATTAAATATCCCCAGAAAATGTTTTATTTGTTGTTTAAGTAAGCCTGGTCTAACCATTCCCTCTCTCTCTCCTAGGATCCACACTTCTGCACTTTGGTTTGTTTCATCTAATAATCCCCAGACATATATTTCACCCTTCCGTGCACCCTTGACATTACTGATAACTCTTACTCCACACACCTCATGTTCATCATTATTTGCTGTCATCTTTACTTTTGTGAATAAACTAATAACTGGCAACTACCTATTTTGTGTCCTCTCTTTCACTGGCTATGAGCTGCCTTCTGTGAATCGCCACCTTCTCATGGTGGAGGGGTTTGTATGTCCCAGTGATCCCAGAAGCTATGTTGCTCGGGGCTTTTGCCTCAGGGTCTCCCAAGGTAAAGTTGTGAGGGCAACTGAGCTGTCAGCTGATCACCACCAAATGTATAGTGTGGGTGGGCTAGAGCATCTGGGAGAGGCCCCGGTCCATGAGATCTTAAATTCCCACCTCCAGCAGATCTTCTATAGCATTCTGAGGGTGACTGGGGACACTGAGTCTGAATCTGCACAGAGCTGCGGCTGCAAGGTGTTTGGTGCATATTGTGGTGGTAATCCCTGAACTAGATGGTGGACACCAGAGATGAAGGGAGCATCTAGCTGAAGAAAGAGTCCTATTGGGCTTGGTTAGCTTGTGGGATTTTGGGGGCAGCTCACAGGTACTGGCAGACCAAGCGGAGTGTGGCTCTAGCAGTAGCTGAAGCATAAACTCGGGTGTGGGAGGGGCTTGGTGAGGCCATGGAACAAGACTTTCAGTTGGCCTCAAAGTGATTGTGGCAAACCGTCAGGCAACTCAGGAGGGGAAAACAGTGCTCTACTCACACGGTGTATGGTGCGGGTAGGGGGCTACTAACTTCAAATGAAGTTAGTAGCCCCCTAAAGTCAGGCGGTGGAAGGAATTCTTCGAAGATCTCCTCAATCCCACTGACACGCCTTCTGTAGAAGAAGCAGAGTCTGGGGATGAGAAGTTAAGAGAAGTTAAACAGCTCCTTGATGGCAGGGCCCCTGGGGTGGATGAAATTTGCTCTGAGTTCCTGAGGGCTCTGGAAGTTGTAGGGCTGTCTTGGTTGACATGCCTCTGCAATGTCGTGTGGAGTAATGGGGTGTCTGGACTATTGTTATGAGCCATTTGGACTCTGTACAACAACAGAGAGCTTGGTGCGCAATAAGTCAGACTCATTCCTAGTGGATGTTGGACTTTGCAGGGGCTACCCTTTGTCATTGATTCTGTTCATAATATTTATGCCCTGGGGTAGACCCAGCACACGCTGGAAAGATTATGTCTCTCGGCAAGCCTGGGAATGCCTCAGTATTCCCCTGAATGAGCTGAAGTAGGTCGCTGGGGAGAGGGAGGTCTGGGCTTCTCTGCTTAAGCTGCTGCCACAGCAACTCAGCCCCGGTAGGAATAAGCGGTAGAAAATGGATGGATGGATGGATTTTGGTCATTTCTCTGACTGTACCAGGGTAGCGTTGCATGACTCAAAATCCAAAATAGTCCTTTTTCATCTCATACTGGGCCTGACTGCAGCCCCTGAGTTTTTCCACTAACAACAAGCTGTTTTAGCTCCTTTTCTCCTACCCCCTCTTTTGGCCAACAAGCACTAAGAGATGGGAAATGGTTCTGAGCATTATAGATATTCAGTCATAGTCTATTGGTACCAACAACTAATACAATTTCTGGTATTGTGACATTCGTACCAGGATTCTCAAATTATAATTTTTTTGGGCAAATTATGACCCTGAAATAGTTAACACAACACAGTGTGAAACATTTTGGTATATTACACAGAGAGAATGACAAGGCAAAATAAAGTTATCATTCAGAACGATACCCTGCAATGACAAAGTGAAAATTTATTACAAATGAAAAACAAAAATATAACATGTACATAAGTATTCACAGCCTTTTCTCAATACTTTGTTGAAGAACTTTTGGCAGCAATTACAGCCTCAAGTCTTTTTGAGTATAATACTTCTTTTCAGAACCTCTCAAGGTCCATCAGGTTGGATGGGGAGCGTCGGTGCACAGCCATTTTCAGATCTCTCCAGAGATCCAGGTCCAGAGCGCTCTGGAACAGGTTATCAACAAGGATGTCTCTGTACATTGCTGCATTCATCTTTCCCTTGACCCTGACTAGTCCATTCCAATTCCTGCTGCCAAAAACCATCCCCACAGCATGATGCTGCCACCACCATGTTTCACTGTAGGGATGGTATTGGTTAGGTGATGAGCAGTGCCTGGTTTCCTCCAGACATGACGCTTGGCATTCAGGCATTCATTCTTTTACTGAGGAGTGGCTTCTGTCTGGTCACTCTACCATACAGGCATGATTGGTGGAGATGCAGAAATGGTTGTCCTTCTGGAAGGTTCTCCCCTCTCCACAGAGCAAAGCTGGAGCTCTGTCAGAGTGACCATCGAGTTCTTGGTCACCTCCCTGACTAAGGCCCTTCTACACCGATCGCTCAGATTGGGTGGGCAGCCAGCTCTACGAAGAGTCCTGGTGGTTCCAAAGTTCTTCCATTTACAGATGGTGGAGATCACTGTGCTCACTGGGACCTTCAATGCTGAAGAAATTTTTCTGTACCCTTCCCCAGATCTGTGCCTCGATACAATCCTGTCTCTGAGGTCTACAGAAAATTCCTTGGACTTCATGGCTTGGTTTGTGCTCTGACATGCACTGTCAACTATGGAACTCATACAGACAGGTGTGTGTCTTTCCAAATTATGTCCAATCAACTGAATTTACCACAGGCAGACTCCAATCAAGATGTAGAAACATCTGACAGATGATCAGTGGAAACAGGATGCACCTGAGCTCAATTTTGAGTGTCATGGCAAATGCTGTGAATACTTATGTACATGTTATATTTTTGTTTTTTATTTTTAATAAATTGCAAGAATTTAAAGCAAACTTTTTTCATTTTGTCATTATGGGGTATTGTGTGTAGAACTTTGAGGTGAAAATTGAATTTAATACATTTTGGAATAAGGCTGTAAAATGACAAAATATGGGACAAGTGAAGTGCTGTGAATACTTTCTGGATGCACTGTATATCAACCTTGCATGTTGACAAATGAGGCCTTTAACGCCCTACACCTCAACAGAATTATATTAGAATATTCCAGATTCTTGAGTATTCCCAAAGTCTAAACAACTATATTTAGCTAAAAAATAACTGAAAAAATATTGAAAAGTGTAAGTTAGTTTTAATTAAAAGATCGAAACTAGCCATCTTTATATTTTTATCATCTCTTCCTCCTCTTCTTTATCTGCCTTCTCTACCACTGCTCTCCTGTCCGTCATCTCCACTCATCCTCTTCCTCTTCAGCTGAAGCATCATCTCCTGAACTGAAGTCAGGGATCTAATATAAGAAAATGTGCATAAACATGCTTATTTATTCCTGATATTGTCAAAATTACTTATTGTCAGCACATTACATATGTGACCCTCCCATCTCTGTACAGCTGACAACGAGCCAGCTAAACAACAATGGCTAATTAGAAGCTAACAATATGCCAGCTTATGTTAGGCTTGGGTGTCCTAAAAATCACACTTTCCCTCTGATAAACAGTTTGATTACATTCACACATTGTATGAGAGTTTATTCACTAATTGCCCAAGTATGATAACGTTAGTTCCATGTCAAAGAAAGTCTCAGTAACACCTGCTAACAGTGGCTAACAATGATTCAGATTCAGATTTAGATTACTTTATTTATCCCCATGGGGCAATTGGGAGTGCAGAGAGCGGCATATACAGTGAAATAGAATAAGTGTAAGGAGGAAAAATAAAAAATAAAAAATAAATTAATAATAAGTAAAATAAAAATAAATGAAAAAAAAAGTGAGCTTCATTGACTTATCGACCTCTACCAGACACCTTTCACAAATTTTTACAGCCTCATCAAGGATAAATACACGTGGACACTTCACACCTGGCACTTTGACAGGTGAGGCAAACAGTGGACTGACAGCTTACACCTACTATAGATGAGATGACTTACTAATTACTGAACTCAGCCCAAAGGATACCATTGACTTTAACAAAACCAAAGTAGTACGCTCTAGGAGTGAAAACAGACTAATTTTCATTCAGTATAAAATATTTGAGATCGACAGCTACAACAAATGAGATCTGGCTTTTGTTAGACAATTATAAAATCAGAAGTTATATTACTGTCAAAATCTTATCTTTCCACATGAACAATGAAGTGCACTGAAGTGATCTGCAAATGCTAAACTGCAGTATAGATGACCATCTCCCCCACCAGCTTTGAATTTTATTCATTTGAAACTGTAAAATCATTTTTATGACATTTCCATTTTCCTGATTATTATGCAGAGGATGGAGATGGAAAATATGGAAAATAAAGACAGAAAAAATCCAACACAGGCTGTAAGCAAGATGTGAATTGTTACTAGTTGTTATGCTGGAGAGTTTACTCCAGAAGAGAGGAGGATGCAAGTTTTGCATCACCCAAGTAATAAAATAAAATGAAATAAAATAAAATAAAATAAAATAAAATAAAATAGTTATTTTCTTTTATTTACAACTTTTGCGAGAAATTATTTTAAAGTTGAAAATAAATAAATAAATAAATAAATAAATAGAGGTCTTAATGGAAAGACTTAGTCAACTTTGGGCCAAGAACTATGTCAGTGGGCCGGGAGATCAACACACTTACTTTTACTGGAGTGTCACAAAGTCATTAATGCTCATTTGTGCAATGCAGTTAAAGTGATCTACACTGTTTTCTTTTCTTCTGTATCAGTAACCTATTCTTTCACAACACCTGTTGCCAGAGAGACTAAGTAGCTTTTATAAGCCACTGAAGCTAACATTTTCAGTTTACAGTTCTGTGTGTCAGAGGTACCAAAGGACATCTGTCTATCTATCTTATTGTCTGCTTCTCTCTCTCTCTCTCTCTCTCTCTCTCTCTCTCTCTCTCTCTCCATTCCCCTTCCCATACTTCAGTTCACACTTTCTCCCTTACTCTCATTATCTCAGTACAGAGTGTGTAGGTGGTACAGAGTACATGATGACTGATTAAATAGTACAAGCAGCCTATACTAGAGGTTTCATTAGTCATAAAAGACCAATTCGCCAACAATTAAAACCAGCTTCACTGACTTTAATGACACCACACAGACTGCATGAGCTCCACCACTTTACAAGATAAAAGGAGCCCAAGACTATTAAAGGAAATATGGAAAGTGGGATGAGGTTATGGAAGAGAGAAAGCTTTGAGGGTGAGTACATGCTTGGTGGTATGTTTCTTGCAAAAAAGTTATCGTCTGCGCACACTGCATAACATGAATCCAATTAGGGCGATACCATGCTTGGGTTGATTGAAAGGAAAAGAATATGATAGTGTTCTCATGCAGTATACTCCGTTATACACTGTTACAAGAAAGGCAGTAACTAAGGCAATGTACTGCAAATGAAACAGACTATGGTGCCCAAAGCTGTTTCTTGTACCAAGCTGTAAACATGTTCCTGGTGTACATTTGGGCAATTTAACAAGGGGGCCTATGGGTATTCCTCAAGATTATTCCTAACTATTTAAGGAACTGCAGTGTTTGTAACTTCCACGTTGGCCTAATTTTTCTGCATCAGAGGTTGGTAATTCATTAAAAATTAACAATCATTGTCCTTTGTTGGCATGTTATGACTCCCTTATTAAGACTTGTGTGCCCATCACAAAAGCCAATAGAGATGTTGTAAGTTAATTTAGGTAGCTGCTCTTTAGATGGTTTAATAGATTCTCTTACCTTCAGAGTTTATGAATTAGATTTTGAAAAGTGTCTACAGAAAAATGCTCATTTTACCCAGTTCTATGCTTTTTTTCCTAATCACAGAAAATAAGATGTTAAATGACTGTTGTTTAAATATACATTCAAGACAGGTTGGAAAATTAAAGTTGCGCCAACTTTCTTAATGTCTGGATATCTGTTATGTACAGCTCCTGGACTTTTAACAAAGCGGACCTTGTTTACCAGAACTTTTGCATATTGTCCTTTTGACAATTAGAACAAAACAAACAAAAAAGTGAGAAGTTCAAGTGGAAACAATAAGACATCTAATAATTATAACATCTAATAATCTATTAATAACACATGCACCATAAGAAGCGATATTTATATGGAGAACACAAACATTAGTCAGACACAGGCCTAAATGTTATGTAGTAGTAACATATCTCCCTACTTCTTTGATAGTGTCTTTGGCTCTGAGCAGCATTTTGTGAGTTTGTGCTTGAGCAGAAATTATGCTCTGTTGTTTTTGATGGCAGTTTTCCACAAGAATACTTTATTATTATTATTATTATTATTATTATTATTATTATTATTAAATCCTTTATTTAAACAGGTAGTCTCATTGACATTGAGATATCTCTTTCAAGAGTGACCTGTGTACAAAAAAACTATACAAAAATTGAGATAGACACAACACATAAATTAAGAAAAACACACGCCGGAATAATTACAGATAAATAAATATAACCTTGTAAATTGTTACAGTGAAATCAGAGAATGTAGCTTCATAGTTTTTTGCAACTCATTGTATTTATTTAATTTCAATCCAGCTTTTCCAAGTTCAGTGTGAATAAGCGGTACAGCTAATGTTAAAATATCCTGTGACCTGACATTGTTAGTACAGCGTTTAAATTTAATAAGTGGAGGTAAGTAGACAATCTTTGCAGTAGAGCTTTGTAAATAAACATCTTACATTGCTGCTCTCTTTGATTCACGAGGGAGGATCACCCCACTTTTTTACTCAAGACACAATGGTGAGTAAGAAAAGAACTGCCTGTGATGAGTCGCAATGCACTGTGATACACAGAATCAACACCTGACTACAAAAATTGTGTGATAGATGCGTTAGTGCTGGGATAATAGATTTGATCGATCATCTGCAGGTTGCAGACATGTGAAACCAGCAAGATGCTGTAAGACTTGAGTTCACTGATGCAAACACCAGTACTAGGTGTCATTAACACCCCAGGGGAAAGGTTGTTCCCTGGATGCCATTGTATAATTTGCTACTTACTCACTCACTCAGTATTGGCAAACAAAAGTTCTAAAACTGGATTGCTATCTTTTGTTCACAGTCTTAAGGCATCATGTCCTCTTTCATCTGTTCCTGTTATACACTGATGGCTCTTGAAGCTATGTGGTACAGTGTGGAATGTGAGAATTTCAGACACACTGGCCCTCCTAATTTAGCATGCAGGACCCGAGGAACAATGCCTTTCGATTAGACCCAGTTTTGTAGGAGAGGGAATGACATTGATTGGCCGAGGGAATGGGGATTGACATTGATTGGTCCCGGCTTGTTTGTGCGGGCAGGAAGTGATTTGCATAATGCAGACATTTGCAGTCTGCTGAGGCTCTGTACGTGGTAAAGGAGGCCAGAATATAAAAATCTGGACTTAACAGTAGAAAAAGGGCATGGCTGAGATGGATGCACTGTTGTCTTCTCTTATGCACATGTAAGCTCATTATATTTTTGGTCAATTTCGCAACTTATAAGAACAGAAAAATACTTTTTTAAATATTCAGTAACTGTAACTGGAAATAGAGAAAGATAAACAGGACAAAAGGAAGTAAACAGCAAAGGTATATAAATTCGTCAGAAGGCCAGGATGAGGGATAAACAAAAAATAATATTTTTCTGAATGAAAAATGAAGAGACAGTAATAAAGAGTGGGGCGATGGGTGCAAGGGAAAGAAGGGGGAGAGAAAATCAAGAGAAAATCAAATAAAAGAAAGTTAGAGAAGACAGAGAAGAAAAGAGAGCAGACACCGGAGAGAACAGGGAGAGTTCTCTGTCTCTTGGTTGTCTTTGTTTACGGTGACAGGGACAGGTGGAGGCTGACAGCAGGACCTTTACAGACAGCCAGTTAAATAAAGAGGGGATAGAGGGATGGAAATGAGCTGAAAGAGAGGAACAAAAGAAGGAGGGAGACTCGGAGACTAAATGCCAGTCCCCAAATGGCTGCCAACCCTTCTGTTTTCTTCCTGCTCAGAGTTGTAGCACCATGTGGTTGATCAGCTGCATAGATCAAACTGCTACGATTATTTGACCACCCCTTTGTCTGTTCAATTTAAGCATTACTTTTTGATTATGGTGTCAGCAGTGCAGGGACATCATGGTTGCCTTGTTCCCAGGATGATTAATTTGAATAAATTTGGTGATCCTCCAACTTCTCATCTAGAGCCATTACCAAGTCAGTGTTTTAATTTAGCCAGTGCTGTGTTTTATGCCTAAATACCTGCAAGGCTATAGACATTTCTATCACCCCAGCTACATTTTGGTTTAGTGCTAATTTGGAAAGCTTAGTAAACCAAGGTTGTCAGTGTTTAGCGATGCTGATGTTAGTATTCAGCTCAAAGCACCACCACATGAGGATGGTTATGACATGATGCCACTAGCATAGCTGCATACTTTCTTTTTAAAGGAATATATGTTTGAAGGGTGCTTCAAAGTCAAAAGAGTTAAAAGAGTAAACATCTCTGTCACACATAGTCTATTTCTCACACACTTACAGATGAGCCTTTGAACCTGTGGGGTATTACAGGATTGTCTCGCAGTGATTACAGAGGATCAGGGTTGCAAAAGAGAAAAAAAAAGCACAAACAACAACAACAAAAAAACAAAACAAAGATGCATACGCGTGTGGACATGCACATGCAGGAATATCCCTCACACGCAGATAGACTCGCTCATCAAGCCAGGAACTCCAGCCACTTTGACAGGGATAATCCTGTGGCAACGAGAGAGGGTAAAGTTAGGAAGAGACAAACCCAAACCCGGAAAAGCCGATTAGAGGCTGAGGGAACAAAACCCAGGCGGTGGGAGAAGGAAGAGGAGAAACAAGTAGCAGAACACCAAAGCCAAGCCAACCCTGACACAAGAGGCTGGTTATGCCTTATAGACTGGGAGAACAGAAGGGGAGGGGGAGTGGATACAGAGCAGAAGAACAGATTGTGGGGAGGGAGAGAGATCTACAGGGAGAAGGTAGAGAAGGTAGACGGTAGTGGGTGATGAATTTTGATAGAGAACCTTGGAAGGTGGGGAGACAGGGGATTGTGAGATGTTAGAAAATAGAAAGAGACAAAAAGTTTCAGATTAAATTTACAGATATTGAATATTATCATAAATTGAATGGAAAAAAAAGGTGAAAGAAGTAAATCCACATGGATGCACATGTCCTTGTCACGCTCCTACTATGTGTACTCTAATTTCTCTCTTTTTCTCTCTCGCACTTTGCCTGAAGTCCCTCACATACAGACACACACACACACACACACACACACACACAGTAGAACACGTATTCCTACACGTTTCCTTGAAAATATGTTTATATATAGCTAATTTACAACAGAATATGTGTTTTACACAGCAGGGTTACCTTGTGTCCTTATCCATGTCCAGGGGTTTGCAGGCGCCCTTAATATCCACAGTGAGCTAGACAGGCAAAGGATAATGACAAACAAAACAATAACACAAAAGAAAAAAGAAACAAAAAACTGCAATCTTTCCAATACATAATGAAATATCTTTATTTTTATTTTATTTTGTGTCCCTTTGCTTCTTATTCTTTGTCTTTTCCCCTATTATTTCCTGTGCATTACCTCCTGTCTGTCTCTCTCTATTAAACCGAGGGTTGTAAGGATTGTAGAGCTGGCATTTCCACTCAGTGATAAGGGCCTTTATAGAAAGAGTCTGACACTGGAGGGGCCCGAATGTGTTGTAAGCAGGAAAACACGAAAACGCGCATGTGCATGCACATGTGGACACACACAAAGAAAAGACTTGATCCTATCTCTGTATGGTAAAATGGTGTGCAGATATCAGCAGTGATAGATGGATTGGGGAGTCTTATATATGTCATGATAAGCACTGGAAACATAGACTTAGACAGATAGATAGAAAATGGAAGGGCTGGATTACATGTTCCAGCAGGTTGTGCAACCTTTCCATCACCACGATACCAGATGATCTACATTCAGATGGGAGTTGGCGCCTGTGGTTGCATGTATATTTTTAAATCTGTTCTCTGATCCTTTGTACTATATTTAATGAAGGCATTCTTGCTGCATTTGCTCACTTGGTCCGAAAAATCAAGTGTGACTGCAGTCTCTTCTAAAAACAACTTTTCAACACCCAGAGCCAAAAGAAGAGGGACTTTCTGTTGTGCTCGTAGTCATGTCACTTCCTGATGTCCTGCTGTGATTAGATGATAAATACTGCAATTAGAAACTCTGACAGAGATAAATGTTGTTGGCCATTGTATGTTTGGGAGAATACGTGCATATCTAAACCATCTGTGGTAGATGCACTTATCCCTTGTCCTTAAATTGCTGGCTATAACGGCTCAAACTAAAAAAAGCAAACAAATAACAAACAAACAAGCAAAAAACAAATATTATGGATTCATGTCATAAAATCCTATTTGTTAGCTAGATATTATTTAAAGCAAAGTGTACTAATCATTGTTACAGCAATTTACAGTAGTGTGCAAAAGTTTTGAGCCACCCCTCATTTCTTTATTTTTTGAAAATGGGAAATAGGTGCAGCAATTTATTGAATCATGTGCAAACATACACCGATCAGGCATTACATTATGACCACTGACAGGTGAAGTAAATAACACTGATTATCTCTTCATCATGGCAACTGTTAAGGGTGGGATATATTAGGGAGCAAGTGAATATTTTGTTCTCAAAGTTGATGTTTTAGAAGCAGGAAAAATGGGCACGTGTAAGGATTTGAGAGAATTTGACAGGGCCAGATAGATGACTGGGTCAGAGCATCTCCAAAACTGCAGCTCTTGTGGGGTGTTCCCGGTCTGCAGTGGTCAGTATCTATCAAAAGTGGTCCAAGGAAGGAACAGTGGTGAACCAGCGACAGGGTCATGGGCGGCTAAAGTTGCCAAAATTGATGCACATGGGGAGTGAAGGCTGGCCTGTGTGGTCTGATCCAACAGATGAGCTACTGTCACATTACTGAAAAAGTTCATGCTGGTTCTGATAGAAAGATGTCAGAATACACAGTGCATCACAGTTTGTTGCGTATGGGGCTGCATAGCCACAGACCAGTCAGGGTGCCCGTGCTGACTCTTGTTGACGGCCAAAAGCGCCAACAATGAGCACGTGAGCATCATAACTGGACCATGGAGCAATGGAAGAAGATGGCTTGGTCTGGTGCATGTGCATCACTTACCTGAGGAACACCTGGCACCAGGATGCATTATGGGAAGAAGGCTAGCTGGTGGAAGCAGTGTGATGCTTTTGGCAATGTTCTGCTGGGAAAACTTGGGTCCTGCCATCCATGTAGATGATACTTTGACACATACCACCTACCTAAGCCTTGTTGCAGACATGTATGCCCTTTCATGGAAACGGTATTCCCTGATGGCTGTGTCCTCTATCAGCAGGATAATGTGCCCTGCCACAAAGCAAAAATGGTTCAGCAATGGTTTGAGAAGTTTGAGGTGTTGACTTGGCCTCCAAATTCCAATTCCTGATCGGTGTATATAAATTTCATAAAAATGTCACTCTTGTTACTATTGACATTTCATGATGTTTCATGACAGTATGGTTAAATCCCTTGTTTACCACCTAAATAACATGTTTAAGTGTGTGGACGCCCTCTTTAATGATGAATTAAACTGACATAAATCAAAATACAATTACTTTGATTCACTGATGTCTATGCTGGGGTTGTTTTAATTAAAGCTGATCACCCAGACTGCAGTTTTCTAAGAATCTTTTCCTGGTGTGTCCTGATTTCAAGGTTACCTGATTCAAAAAGAAGCAACATTACCTCAGGTTGGAGTGCACGTCTCACTGAATGAAAGCTACCTAGAAATGTAACACTTTTAATATAGTTAAATGAAAAACTCTAAAAGAAAAAAGTACTGTCTGCCTGGCATTTTGTTTTTCATATCATTACTGTTTTTTTTTTCTTCTTAGAGCCTCAAATGCTACTTAGTAATTCCACATGTCATGACTCCCATTTATTTGTGTTACATTCGAGTCTCAGAGCTAAGCATCAGTTTTTTCTAAAAATAATTACCTTCCTTGTGAACATTTAAAAAAACAGAAGGGCATTTAACAAAACTTACAGCTGTTTTGAAGTTATTTCCAAAAGCTCTAAAGAGTCTTCTGCTCATCTGGATAAAAAGCTTCTCAGGTTGCTGCATTATAAAACAGTTTTTAAACCAATTTCTTATGCTTTGACTGTATTTCTTAATCTTAAGGTGGCTGGAATTGGCATATTTTTTATATTTTCATTCATATTTTATATATCCTTGTCCATTTTTAGCAAAAACATATATTTGAAAGAAACATTTGCCTTGAAATAAAGACCGAATTTAAGAAGCAGGTTAAAAAGCCTCCGTATCATGAAGTAGAAGGGTTATTGTTTTCATTCTGTGAGTTAGAAAAGTACTTGGAGAGTTTGAAAAAACCTTCAGACCAGCAGCAATTCTTAAATGACCTTTAAAACATGAGCTTTTTTTGAAATAGCTTCCTGTATATATCCTTAGGAAATCTGGATGCTTAGTTCAGGAAGTGTATATACATGACAGGAGACTAAGACAGAGCTAGCAAGCAGACAATGTAAGTGTTTCTGTGTGTGTTTGGGTGCATGCATTCCACTGTTCTTGTGGAAAATAGAGAAAGAGTGAGTGCATGTGTTATTTCTGCTGAGTTTCACACACTGAGTGGACAAACAATCTATTCCAATTAAAGCAAGCTGCAGCCCTGGAGACTGCAGAAGAAGCTATGCTCCATCGGATCACATCATCCTTTGAAAAACCCTAGAATGGCCGATTGTGATGTGGAGGAAACAGGCCCCTTCACGGGGGGGCAGACTGGTTCCAAGCTAGTCTAGAAAGTTCCACAGCAAATAGTGTTATGGTGGAGGTACTGGAGCAATGGGAGCTGCTGGGAAGAGGGCAAAGCTATTAATCCTGGTTGTAGCCCCGGTTTACCGCTCTTACTGCATGTGGGGCCAGGAGGCAAATTAATAGTGTGGTGGAGATTAATTAGGTGACGTTAAGGGAAATCTGTGACTGTAAAACTTTAGAGGGCTGCACAGCTGACTAGACTAATGGGGCGTTCATGAACTCTTAATAGATGCTACTCTGATGTTGAATATGAGCAAAGCAGAAGGAGAGGCAGCCAGAAAACTAGGATATGTCTTTGCACAAAGTATTGTCAGCAGAAAGGACTCAGAAAGCTTCAGTTGGTTGTGAGAGTACAGACCTGAACAAATAATACATTATGAAACAGGGATATAGATAAATGTCATCAAATTTATTTTTATATTTAATACTTGGGTGTCCGTTAGTATTATTCTGTGTATGTGAAGTGGATGTTGTGTGCCTGTGTGATGACAACCATTTCATAACCAAATAAATTGTAAATCAAATGTTGTAGTAAGAAAAAACAGACACAGGCTTTTGCTTTGTTCATGATGAATATTGCCTGTTTTTGAAGAGAGAGTCTGACTCAACCACGTGAATTATTGCATGTGAATTAATCTGCCTCATTACTACCCCGCAATTTTATCCCTAGAACTGCAACCTTTTTTGGTTAGGGCAACTTTGCTGTCACAGAAATGTTTTCCAGGATAAAGCTTTTTATTAATTTTATCCTGGAAACCATTTTCAGAACAAAAAGTACTGATGCATGAGTGCAAAAATACCCCAATAATGAACCCTGCATTTAAAATTCTACCTAAGATAATATTCAGAGGTATCTGCAAGCGACTGAAATACTGATACTTACTGTTTGTAAGCTGATTTAACATACATGGGATTTAACTAGCAAGTTTCAGTCTAATTGATTCAACTCTCTTTAAATCTTAAGAGACATGGGATGATTAATAAGGTCCCACAAATTGTTATTTATTTTAGATTTTTTGTGAAAGATTGGACAGTTTTTCTATTTAAGGTCTCAAGTTTTTTATTTAAATTAGATTCCTGAGAATCTGAGAGGTGAAAATGATCTTTGGTGGAACTGCCAGCAGTGACCAGTGATAGCTAATAGTCTTTTCCTGTGTGGGACTACTTGCCAAAAACAAATGTAATGCATTTTATTAGCTCAATTTATGTTTTGTCAGGCTATGTGAAAGCAGAATTATAAAGAAGCAGGATACTGAGAGAGTAAAGAACAATCCTCTAAATGTACTTTCAACCACTAGAGGTAAAAAACCTTAACATTACATCCAAGTATTTCTCCACATTTCTTCTTAAATGAGTGTTTTTGCAGACCGTCGGGTGGAGAGGAAAACAGGTCTATCTTAAAACTGCAGCAGTCCTGCTTCGACCCAGAGGAAGGTGACGCTGACATTGCTGTTGTTTTGTTATTTGTTTTATTCTTAATTTCAAGAATGGCAACAGCTTTCCTGCAAGTTCCTCCAGGTGTTGTTACTCCAAAGGACCATTTGGAAAGTTGAAGCCTTCAAAACAACACTACCAGCAGAACGTGCTAGTTCTGGTGTTATTGCTGTACACACCAAATGACGCATGCTGATGTCTGATAATCTTACCGTGGAGATCAGACTCCACCTCACACCTCTCCTCTCTGTTTGACTTTCTGCTCCTTTCCCCCCCTCCCAATGCCTGCAGCTAAACTTGCTCTGTTCGAAAGCCACAGACAGTCTTACTCAATACTAACACTGCAAAAACACGTTACTGCAATACTATTCCTGCTCTTTGAGGGCAAAGAGAATAAGAGAGAAATAAATATTGCTGTGGTCCGCATTTCTGGGGCAGTTAGGTTAACCTCCTGTCTGCAGAGTCCCAGTAAGCCCCTGAGTAAATCTAGGCCACATTCAAATATGAAACAGCTACTGTTGATTTTTGGAGCTTAATGTCTTTGAGACTGTGATGCTGATGTTTTCAAAGTAGCAATACGATTTGAATAAATAATGCCATGCCGCTTTTAAAAACTGAGTAAGAAGATCACACCCTTGAGCATAAACAACTTGTCTTTTGATTTCTCATGGCTCGGATTGTGCTCAAATCTGACTCCACCTGCCTGCCCACTCTCAATTCTCTTATGCTACAGTAGTCCTAATTTATAAAAGTGAAAGTCAATGTCCTGCAAATAAATGCAGCTGTTTATAACTGGAGAATTAAAAACATCAGAGGAACAGAAATTAGCTTCACCGACAAGACAAGAAAAAACCCCACTGTGGTCTACATTTGTATCTGCAGGCAGAGAGTGGCCAAACAGGAAATTCAAAACAGTTAAGATTCAAAGTGATACGTTGCACCATTGTTTCTTGTGCATGTGACAGAATGTTCAAAATGCTCAAAACATCTTGTTTGTGAATGTAAATTCCTTCAGGAAAATCCACAAATAAAGTAATCCACAAAACATGTGTGTCACACACACATACACCGGTTAGCTAAGTGGAAATCCTAAATTAAATCACCCTCTTCACTCGTTAAGACAAATGGCACAGCAGACAGATGCACAATGAAGGAATAAAAATAAATCAAGATGGGGGAAAAAAAAGCATCAGACATGCTAAAAATAAAATGCATCTTTATTATGGTATTAATTCTTCACTTAAAAAAAAAAAAAAAAAAAAAAACACGTAGCAGCAGGTAAAGGTCCTTCAGAGCACTAAAAATGCAGTTAGACGTTAATAATGTCATATGAAATGAAAAAAGAGGGTATGACAATATTAAACTGCTCAGTACTAATCTTGATGTAACACATTATCACAGTCTACAGTCTGAATGTCATTATCAATGTCATAATAAGTCATCTGCTTTGATCAGAGGAGCTGAACAGCAGTGTAAGTGTGTAACAGCACAGAAATACAGAGAATGTGTGTTTAAGAAAGAAAAACAAGACATGCACTAAAAGCATGTCTTAAAATGCAGTCTGCCCTGATATTTGGCTGGATCATACTCCTGTAGCAAACACACTAGTACAAAAATAGATTTACTTTAATTTTACATTAGCTTTGACTCTCTGTCTACATTGTTAGTGAGGAAAAACCACACACTTTAAGGAGATTATCCCCAAGAAACTCTACAACAAACTACTGATACTCTGATGTTCATTTCCAGTTGAATGTTCGACCCACCAGCTCAAAGAACTTCTTGTTGGGTTCGTGAAAGAACTGGTAGAGTTTTTGCAGGATGGCAGGAGCCACATGAGGGTGAGCCCTGCCTTTTGAATCATGTAAACACCTCTCTCGCCCGTGGTCTCTCAAACAGTAGAATCCTTTAGTTTTATTGAAGTAAAAATTTGAAGCGTTTATTTGAGGCTCCAGCTTTAAGAATCTTTCCACCTTTTTCATCTCAGGGAAGGGGTCTCTGATCAACTCATCCCCGTCCACGATATGAATGCTCTCCAGTGGGAAGTACTGCAGCCAGTTTTGCATGTGGACATAGTAAAGGCTGCGATTGAGAGCCTTGTATCCCAGATTGATTTCACCATCTTTCACCAGCACAGATTCAATGGGCTGGTAGCGCTTGTGTTTCTGGAGACGGTTGTAAAAGACCTGGGTGTAGTCTGAGAGCACCCGCTCTGTGGGGTCTCTGAGGATAAGCAGCAGCTTGATGTCAGGGTTCATCTGATGGATGCGTTTAGGGACTTTGCTGGAGGTGAAGTAGGCCGGCGTCTTCTCTACCGTCAACTGATCAGGGAAAGCGTAGGGCATCTGGCTGAGATACCAAGGCAAGCCCCTCTGAAAGTGACTTTCCCAATCAAAGAAGTGCACCTCGTTCTGAGCTGCTGCCACTGCGCTGTGCAGGCTGAGCATCTCAATCAATGCCCGTGTTCCTCCCTTTCTCACACCAATAATTATAATATGAGGAAGTTGCTGGAGTGTCCCGTTTGGGTGACTGGTGGTCCCGTTGTCAGCGGGTGAAGATGTTGGAGGTGAAGGTGGCCCCTCGTCAGCCACTGGCCTGGAGGGGATTGGAGGGGACTGCATTGCAAAAAGCAGCAGCCCGAGGAGCAAAGCTGCCATGAGTGAGGTCCTGACCCTGGAGGATTTCAGCCTGGCGAAAGCACTAAAACTGTATCCCACATTGAAAGAGCAGCTGCTTGAGGACAACGGTCTGATTGAAAAGCAAGAAAAAACTGCCTCTTCTCTGCCAGCAGCAGTAACTGCAAGGAAAGACAACAGCTGTGAGTAGACCAATACCAGGTGAATATTTGGTAGAAAGACAAATATTACTGTTTCATGACTCAAAGTCCTTGAAGGAAGTTTAAGGAAGCAGCGTTTTTCCAATTTAACCCCATCAAAACTTTCCGCTCTGTAATGTCCGCAAACCACCAATGATCAACATGTCAAACAGGAACTGTGTAGTATCTGCCCTTGTAATAAACATGTTCTCATTTATGTAACCGTACCATAATATTTACAGTCAACTGATATCAAAACACGATGTTAAATGTCGATGAGCTGAATTTTATCTGGTTTCAGTCTCTGCAACTACTGATCAACAATTTATTAATTTAGAAATAATAAATAAAATAATAAATATGCGATAAAGAGGTTAAACAATTTCAGGGTAGATTTTTCTTTTAATGCGACAGGAAATATATAGAAAAAAAAAACAGGTGCGGGCTATTCTGCAAATAAAATGCTGCACAGCTAAACGAAAAAAAAAAAAACGAAAACTAGAAATCATTCAGACAAGCGGATTTATTTTTCGTTATATTTTTCATATGACTGTTGCCTTTGCACTGAGTACAAATCCAGGAAGCGCCGTTTATCTCTTACCTTTTTAACTACAATCGTCCACTCGACAAAGATTTCATTTCGTGCAGCTGGAGGCTCTCCGCTCACAGCACCGCCGCTTCCACTGGAGCAATTATATAGGATCCACCTCTGTACCGTCTGGGAAATTTCCGAGCGCGTATAAACTTGCCTCTGCGCGGGGCACAACTTCACCGGAGCGCCTCCTCTGTAACGAGCTTCCGACCTACGCGGTCCTCTCGGTTTTTGAGTGTCAGCTGTTCTGTAGAAGTGTACGCCTACATCACGCCTGCAGGACCACTCCCCCTACTGACTCACGTTATTGAAATGTTATGGTATTTCACAGCGATATCGCCGCTGGTATGTGTGATATGTGAGGAGGAACTGAAGCAGGTGATCTATGCCTGGGACGTCATGTAGAAAGCCAAAGAACAAAGCAAATGGCAATAAAGCGCATAGGAAAGCAACACTGTAATTGTGCCATAGAGCAGAAAATTGCTCCAATCTTGATGGGTGTTCTAGCTCTGATTAAAGACTATTTATGAAAAAAGCTAAACATATTCAATTCAAGCAGACTGAGATGCTCTACTCAGTAAATTTGTTGCCCATAGAGAGGCTGAGCCTTCTCAGGATTTGGATTGAAAAAGACTATTCAGCTGAGCCTCCAGGAGTTCCCTCTTCACTGTTGCTTTCAGGGGAAATCAATGAAAGAGACAGGCCAGTTATTCATCCTTGGCATTCTTCTCCTCCTTTGCCCACAATGCAAGTGCATCTGTGGGTAGTCACTGAGTCCAAGTTGCACAATCTCACCACCTGTTGAGCTGTATATATTTTCCCCCCTTGTTTTTGTCATGTTTAAATCCTTCTCCTAACAGTTCAGCCAAGAGTCCAAAATATTTTTCAAAATCCAAGCTCCATATTTACTGATGTTTAATCGAATGACTGTAGGATTTCACAATTTCCTCTGACTCACCTTTGGATGTACAGTCAGTGTGAGAAAGTTTGAGTGACTTCAAAGTGCTGATGAATAAGTGGCACGTCACTAATGTCAAATACCTTGCAGTTCGTGTCATACTTGACCTGCAGAGGTGAGAAAGCAGTAAGGGATGCAGAAAACCTGTCGATAAGCCTGTGTATTTTATGTAATTCTTGCTTTTTAATCAGATATTTGCTTTAACTGGATGGTAAGTACAGGTGAAGATTGATATCATTTTGTTGATGCCACTGCTATTTTCTATTTTGATTATACCTCTGACTTTATTAAATCCCTTCCTGCTTCCTTATGAATTATGCTGTAGGAAAAAGTAAGCCTACACAGGTTTTTTAGCATAAACTCATCCTTGTAAGCGCAGATTAGAAACAGAGCAGAACAAAGGGTGGAGTTTGACGTCACTGTTTTTTTGCAATGCTACTGTCATCGAAACAAGACAGCACTGATACGAGGAAATGATAAACTTGGAGGCATACGATTCCAATGAATTGGGTAATTTAGAACTGGTTTTTGCTTGCAGTCTTTAATGCTAATATAATTGTTTCCCATGTTGACATTATGCCTTAAGCATGAAAAGATTAAGGGCCTTGCTGCTGAATAGGGATGTTTGTGATTTTACCCATGTTTGGGAAAATTTTCTGCTGTGTAGGTTATTTAAGTGAAAGGCATCACAAACATAAAGCAATGCTCTACGTAGACTGAAGGGCTATAGCAGCAGAAGGTTTGGTGCCACAACAAAAGCTTGATTCTGCTTCTTAAATAAATCCTTTCATTGTAAAGAATGCAAACACATGTGCTTTGCTATTTCAGTGTGTAAAGTCTAAGTGCTGATATAGCCAAGAGTTTCCCCACATTGATTTTTAGATGCAGTTTAGTAATCCTCTGATTCTGCCCTCGGCTCTCCTAAAAAAGTGTGAATTCAGCGGAGTTGTACAATATAATCCAGCCTTGAGGATCATCAGAGGCTACCAACCACATTAACATGACAATAGTACATATTCACGGAGCATAAACACCCTCAGATCTACCTCAGTGACTTCCTTGAACCTCAGCTCACAACAGTAAAGCAGGATGACAAGAATACCACATTGTAAAAATACTCCAGTAAAGGCAGAAGTCCTGCACTTACAGCTGAGTAAAAGAGCAAAAGTATTACTTGTAAAATGTACTTAAAGAATCAAGATTTAGTAACAAAATTTACACAATGCTACACTTTCATAGTATTATATGATGTGTTATTACTTATGCCGTAAGGTTTAGCCTGTAGAAGTCTTTAGACTGTTGTATTGTTTAATCTTTGAATGTGCATTTGTTTTGCTGACCTGCTTCAGCTGCTTTGTTTGTAAAATGAATCATCTTAAAATGGAAGTGTTCAGTCAAAATACCTCAAAATTGTACTGAAGTACATTGTTAATAAATGCACAGTTTATCTGTCTCTTTGGCGGTGTCCCTTATAGTGCATATTTTATCTTTAAAGACTTGAAACCCAGCTACTATATAACAGAAATCTGGGGGAGTGTGGGGTGGGGGCTGTGGCCCAGGAAACAGAGTGGGCTGCATTTCAATCAAAAGATCCATGGCTCCTCCGGTCCACATATTGAAGTGTCCTTGCTTTGAGTGGTCAATAAGCCCAGAAAAATGCCATATAAAAGCACCCCATTCAATAAGGTGGAAGAAAATCGCAGAGGAATTAAGCGCTGCATTTCACAAACAGCACACTTTTACTCCTGATGTTATTCTTGCAGTGTTGCTACATGATCAGCATGCTTGAAAACATTTTCTTTAGCGCTTGTGCCAACTGTGTGGGGCATAAAAACAGGTTTCATCTGGCTCTCGCAGGCTTAACAGATTCCAGACTTTTATGGATAAATATGTGATGTGCATGCTCTGAATGTTTCATGACTCTGATCGAAATTTACCCGGAAGAAGTAAAGTTATTCTTAAGTTTTACCTACCCACATAAGAAAATATTAAACACAGCAATGCCACTGCTGCCACATGATTTGCAGGGAATATTTTTAATATTTTGTACATCACTTTTTAAAGAGGGAATCAAGAAAGGAAAGAAGTTTCTTTAATTAATACGGAATTATAATTGAATTTTGCCTAAATTTATTGCTGGACAACAAGTCATGCAGGAACAGAGCTATGCTTGTAAGAGTTTATGACTTAAATATGTTCTGCTTACAAAACTATCACTGATGATCTTTTTTAATGGACACAGATGTAGAGTGTCAGTACTCCTACAGGCTCTGTAAGTGATGAAACATTACACTGTTTATTTTATGTTCACATTATAATATAATACATTTTAGCTACGCCCTCAGGCTACAAATGGTAATGCTGTTTGGTTTGGATTGCCCCGGTGATCATTTTTATTCTACAGAGGAAATGAGAATATTTTTAAATGTTCATTTAATTATTTCTTCTTATTTAATTTGTGAAGTGGAAATTCATTCAATGTAAAGTATCTCAGTTTTTGTCATTCTAAAGACCTGAGGAGGAACAACAGTTATTTCCCCACTCAATGGCTATTATTTTCTATCGTCTGATTGCAAAGCTTTATATACGCTGTGAATCATAACCCACATACACACACAAGCCACACTGCAGGTCATCAGCTTCATCTTTTTATTGAAATGCTTTTCTTTGTTCAAGTGGGTTCACCATGTGGATAATTACTGCAATTACTTCTGCTGGTAATATGAGATGATGACGAATGACACAAATCACAATAACCAAAATGAAGCCCATTAAAGCAGAGAGGTCTGGATAGAGGTGCAAGCTTTAAAAGACCAGTTCAGAGAAACTCAGAGAAACATCTGCAAATTAAACAAGTCTCCTTGTTGTGGAAAGTTTTCTCAAATACACCGTCACAGCCTTTGTTCTCTTTATTTTACTTTATGGGAAACGTTGTCATGTTGAGGCTAATCAATAATAACTGTCAGAATAATTTAGTCTGCAAAACAAATCCCAAATCCTCTCATTTACTTATATATTTTTCAATGAAAATAAAAATGTAAATAATTTATAGTTCTTATATACACTTTAAAGCCTTTTTAGAAAGTTTAAAAAACGTGCTCTTAGATTGAGTTATGTAAAAGATCCACAAGTGAGCAAACTCCATCTGCTGATAAAGATTGTGCAAGAAGATCATGTGGCATGACCGGTTTGTCCAGTTTTTTTTATGCCTACGTGGATTTTACACCACTGGTATAATGTTATCTCTCAATCAAGTGGGTGAAAACTGTTCTCATATAAAGGCCGAAGTATGTCGGCTGGACAAGAGAGGATCCTTCCGATATTTGAGTGAAACTGCACTTCAAGCTGGACATTCAGGACTGTAAGTTACCTCTGAAAAAACATGGCATCTTCAAGGCTATTTCATTCTCTGAGCAACTCAAAGAGACACACTCTTATATCCAGCAGGTTAGACTAGTGCAACGCTCTCCCATCTAGCCTAACCAAAAAAAATTACAAATCACTTGCAACTCATTCATAATTCTGCCCCTTGTTTGCTCACCAGGACCAGAAGGAAGGAACATGTTACAGTGAGTTGCACCAGCCGACGTGTCTGACATGCTTCCAGCCTATGAATGAAGACTGTCTCTTGGGTCCCCTGACTGGACTGTTAGTTTGTCCAAATTATGGGATGAACATCTTTGGGGAGTTTTTAGTTTTAGTTTTTAGCTAGGATCTGAGGTCAGCTGAAAATGCTGATATCTTTGAACACAAACTTAAAACCAACCAGTTCAGCCTGCTGTTTGATTAGAAATTTTAGTGGCCTTAATTTTATTTTAATTATTTGTTTTCTACTAGTACTTTAAATTATTCTATTTTCTCTTATTCTATTTTTATTTATTATGTATTTTATTTATTTCATCCGTTTTATCTTATTTAAGAATTATATAAGAACATTTGTGGTCCCAAATTCTTTTAGCTGGTCATATTAAATGTTTTTTTCAGCTTGTCAACCATCTGTAAAGCTCTGTGATTTGCTCAAGCTTGCAGAATTACATCTTGTAGTGGCATATTGCATGTATATGTATTCTGGCTTTGTAAGTGCTGCTAACCTTCCTTCTTTTTTTCTGCCTCTATCCTTGTTGATAGATACAACAAAGAAGATCCCCTGTAGCTGCCCAGAACTCAGTTTGTTGCTCAAGGACACTTGATGTTTGTCTTCTGGCTGAGTAGAAAAATCAACATTAAATGTTTAGGCTGGGAAATGCTGGGAATAGTCTGATATTCATAAAGGTCTATGTTTTATATACAGTCAGTGGACACTTTATCAGTTACACCTTGCTAGTACCGTGTTGAACCACATTTTGCCTATGTCAGTTACTGTCTCATTATACACGTCAGAGATTAAATATGGTATTTCCTTATTTATACTAGTAAATAATAGTTAGGAAAGTTTGACATTATGGAATGAAACTGAATTAAAAAACGCCCATGATTGTCAAAGAAATACAGGTGAATCCAATCAGTGGTTTAACAGGATATATTAGTTAAGATCACATTTTCCGCTTCCAGAAAACTGCCAAATAAGATGCATACAAGCTTAAGGAACACATGATGTAACTTTTATCTGACAAAAGTATTTCCACATTTATTAAATAACTTCTCAACTAGCAAAAGTAACAAAGCAAGAAAAAAAAGTGAGCACAATTTAATTGTCAATCAGTTTGTCACAATCTGTAAAACCCCAGCTTTTGTAAGATGAAGCAAGAGAAAGGGAAGAGAGGAGCGGTTGGGGCTCAATCATCATGCTCGGGCATGCTTAGTGATGTTAAGTCATGGGAAAGCAGCAGTAGTGCCACATGACAAACAGGGGTGTTTCATAATGACTAGTCTGGGTTTTCATATAAACAGTTGAAGGGAACTGCAGGCTGCAGCTAACATGTAGTGTGATCTCAATTAATTTATAAGCTTGTTACAGAAAACAGAAGTTACTGTAGACATAAGAGACTTCCCTGATATAATCACCATAAATGTTCTCTATTGAAATCTACATTTAGTTTGTTATCTTTGACATGCCTTTTAAACATAACAGGTCTTTTCCTGTCACTCCACCTGTCACTGAAGTAGACAATGGCTTTAAAGTTTTCATGAAAGAAGAGAGAGGGCAGCCTGTGTTTGCCTGAGTGTCGCTGCTGACGTTTACTTTATTTATTAGATAACACAATATCGCCATTATTATTTTATCTCCTGGGGCAAATCATTACCAATTAAACAAATAGATTGTGAAATGAGTCAAAACAAATAAGCCTCTTGATGACATTTCTCTACAGAGGAGGAGAGGAAGTGGTTGTTCTGTAACAGTAAACGTCATTATCAGTCAGAAGCCAAAGTGCTGTAGATGCTGCATTTTCTGCCGGTTTACAGTTGTGCAGAACGTCGAGGGGTTACTATTTATAGCCGTCAGTAAATGCTAAAGGTAAGAGGAATCTCTCCGGTGCTGGTAATTACTGCAGAATTTGGTGCCTGTGCCAGGTGTAAATCCTTGGAAATGGCCTTCATTACGAGGATGCTCGCACACTGTGGCTAAGAAGTGAGGATAATGACAGTGTGGGATTAACCCTGCTTCCAGCTCTCTTTACTCCTCTTCCTCCAAGCCCTCCCTCCACAGCAGCCACCAGGCAAACTCTTCTCTCTTGGTTCTCAAAGGAGGCCCGTCTCTCAGACAATGCAAAAGCTTGCCAAAGGGGGTTTTGATCATCCTGTGATGCGACGCTGTGTGACAGGCCTCAGATACAGATATTTAGTTTCCCACTCAAAGAGCCTCAACTCCAGAGATTAGTGGAAAAACTTCTGACACAGCTGCAGCTGAAATACTTTACTACATCGCAACCAGTCTTTACCTGTATCTCTACCTTCAAAAGAGAACTAGATGCTTGAATGTGTTTGTATGTGAATGAGAGTGGTGCTTGTGTATGTGTGTGCTTTTTTTTAAAGTGTTTTTCATCTTTTCTCATTTTTTGCCGGTACTTATGCTCCCCCCTCCTCTCAAAGTCAGGCCAAGGTTTACTATGGCTTCTGAATCAGCCAGCCTTTTCTATTTTAAAGTAAGTTTTCAAGCATATGAAAAGAGGGATTAGTGGTTATTTGGTGTGAAAACTTTTTTGAAAAATCCACTTGAATGCATTTTAAAACCCTCCACTATCACAAAAAAGGAAACTCAAATAATGGGCCATGCATCTGGGTATTTTGTGATCTACAAGAGCATTTATTTTTCATATGTAGCCCTACTGAGCATGTTATGTATTCATTAAAAGGTACCCATTATTATATATATATATATATATATATATATATATATATATATATATATATATATATATATATACACACACACACACACACACACACACACACACTATAAAAAAAAAAATAAAAAATAAATA
>VUQS01023610.1:3109-13507 GCA_015108495.1 Heterochromis multidens | reverse complement strand
AGTCTTGCTGATCACTCAAAGTGCTTTACCTGCTGCATTTCTCAGTGACTTAGTCTGGAATAAAGACCAGAAAATATGAGTGGAAATTGAAGAGAAATGTTCCCCTAGTGTTAGTATGACAAAACTGTAGCTGAAGAGCACCACAGGTTGAGCAGGAGACCATACGTAGCGTATGTTCCCCAATCGCAGCAGCCTGCATTCAACTCTGACCTGAGGCCCTTTGTCTCCTGTCTCCTCTCTACTGTACTGCCCAATAAAGGTAAAAAGCCCCAAAAAACTGTGGATGAATGAAATGCAAAGTAGTGCATTTTTCCTTGCAGACTGCAGAAAGTTACCACCACTGGATTGTAGGCAGAACTTTTAGTTAAGCATATACTAAATTAAAAAGTAGCCAAGGTAAGTGGCCTAATTCTTCTATAGTAGTCTTTAACTCTTACTACATTCACACAGCACTTTATTATGTGCCTTTACGCACTTTTGATCACGCTCACACAGATGCGTTGGGGGCAATTTGGAGTTGATAGATAACCCATTCTGAACCACAGCTGCCCCAGTCTCATTAGGATTGCACGTTTTTGGTCATAAACCAAAGATCACAAATCACCAAATACAGCCAGAGCTGCAAATCACAGGGAACAAGAATATCTGTATCAAATACTGCCAAATATTTTCTTTTCATTATTTTAATAATCTTTCAACAGCTTAAACCAGGTCTGCTTGGGTAGGTCCTGACTCCACCTGCCTGTTTGGGAGCTACCTGTCTAAAAGATAGCCAGTATAAGATGTATCAAATATCTGCTTTTTCACCATGAAGATTAGTTTTATTTCATATTGTGCTTCCCATTGTAAAGCACGTTGTAATACAGTGGTAAAAAATCTGTTGTGGTTAATGTGATGCAAAAGCACGTGAGTCTGAAGCTCTGAGTGTCATCATTATTCCACTCTGGCCTCAGTTTGAGTGTATTTTTCCCACTTGAAGCTTAGCTTGTTCCCTTGGTAACCATACTGCTAACCAGCATTGCCCCTGTACTTACCGGCCAGGCGTACTGGAAAGGAATGACAATGTGTCCGTTACTCCCATCCTCTCCTCCTCCCCCCCTGTCGTGTCCTCTGTGGCGAAGCGACTGGGAGTTTCCACCCAGGATCCCCGTGCTGCCTGTACCAAAGGTGCAGGCTCCAGTTGGTGCAACCCGGGCCTGGTACTCCTTCAGGCAGGCCTGGAAGAAAGTGTCACATTGGTCCCTGGCCGAGCAGTGCTGTGCTCCGCTGGCCTGGAGATCGCAGCATTCTCCTGTTTGCAGGAGTCCGTGTGGGTTCTGAAAGTGACGGATCTGAAGCTCAAACATCCCAACTGCACACACACCCTGAGTTCAGAGAGAGCAGAGAGGAGAGCGAAGGAGAGAATTACATTAATATATTATCTGTTATTAAACTTGCACAGTTACAGTCCATTTTCACCCAGTGTACTGAAGGAAGATCACCAAATAATGACATGATTTACATTTACAGGTCATTTTAGGTTGTGTAAAAATTCAGGTCATTACAGTGTAGTCATTAAAGCTCTGCGCCCTGCATGGGCATTAAAACAAATGTCCCATTAGGAGAGGAAGTGAAAGAAGGTCGTTGCAAATGTTTAAAAATTATGAGAGGTGTTAGTTTTACCTTTTTATCTTTAATAAAATGAAGGGGTGTTTAAATTACAGTCGGTGCAATGTTAGAAACCAATTAATGTTAAAAAATGGACCACAACCCTTTCCAGAAAGATACAAAAAAGGATTGTATGAGGTGTAACATTAGAGACATTATAAGAGAGAGGCAGGGCAATCAAAGAAACCTTAATTGAAATCTATGGGAGAATTCTGCCTCAGCAGAGATGGTAGAAGTCTAACCTCCGGGGGGAAAAAAAAAGCTTATTTCAGGGAAGAGTCAGTAAACCTTTTAAGTGCTGTTTTTTAGAATTTACTGTTGATTCTATACATGCAGTTTTATGTCTCAGTGACCAGTGATTTAAGATAGATAATGCTTCAAAATAACTGCCCAAATAAACGCACGGAGGTGTTTGAAGATGGCTGCTTCGTGGCGAGGTTTGCGTCTAGGTTTTTGGTTCCTAAAAACTAAGAATCTAAGTATGCATGAAAATTAACAATCAAAGTTCAGCAAGTTTTAAGTGTTTTACATTCACCTTATTTTTAGTAAAAATAGTTTGTTGGATTCAAAATCCAAACTTTTCATGTAACCTGTATGTAACTCTTTCTGAGAGAGACTTTCAGATGTGGAAGCGTGTTCCCATCACTGAAAAAAACATTTTTTGCCATCCATAAGTCACAGTTTCAGGATATTATCTCAAAATTTTTACTTAATAACTCAAAATTCCACTTTTCCTTTTTACTTTCGAGCTATTTTCTCAGCATCTCAAGTTAGTAAGTCTCAGCCCAACCCTAATCTTAACCCTAACTGTAACCCCTAACCCTAACCCTAATTTTGAGTTAGTAAATTGAGATTTTGAGATACCTAACTCGAAATTTTGACTCACAGAGGCAATTTTTTTTTTTAAGTGGTGAAAACAAGCTTCCATATTCAGCAGAAGTTTCATATGTGTCAAGGTTAGCTGTTTAACTAGTAGGTTGTTCACCCAAATGCAGGACTCAGAAACAGGAAATAAGCTTTAACACTGTTAGCTCAAAGGAACAAAGAAAGTCCAAAAATATTTACAGAAAAGGACCAGGGAATCCAAAGACCAGAAAACCTCAGGGAACACAGGGCAATGAGGGATGATGCGACAGGACAAGTGAAGACTCAGACAATATAGACACACAAGATAACGAGGGGAGTGGTAACAGGTGGGAACAGAGCTGAAGACAGCTAACATAATGAGACAGGAAGAAAAGCTCCACACAAGACACAGAGAACAGCAATCGCCAAAATAAAACAGGGCGAGAGATACAACTGAACAGGGAGACGAGATTAACTTGACACAACTAAACAGGGGAACAAGAAAGACAAAAAGACAAATACAGAGACAAGACTGAAGGAAGAGAATGGGAACACAAAAGGGAACTAACAGACCTAAAGTAATCGAAAACTAACACTAAAGGCACAAACAAGAAAACGATAAAGAACCAATACAAATCATATAAAGATAACAAAAATCACAAAGAGATAAAGGATAACACTTAACAGGAAACTACAAATAATACAGAACTCAAATATAAATCTCAAAACCAAAGAGAATAATAACTCACAGAAAAGATTACTGTTAGCTGTTACAACATTAATGTGGGAGCTAGGCAGCAAACTATCAGCCCTACCTGTCTGTAATGTTAACAGACTGTTAATTTAACAGGATAACACAATTATTTGTGTCTAGAAAGTGTTATGGTTCTCTTAAAGTCCTAGATTGAAGCTGAGAAAAGTCTAGCATCAACTAGACAGAAACAGGGAGCCTACTTTACTAGCTATATTTGATCAGCAATGAAAACATAGTACCAGGTCACCAGAAACACGGCACTACCTCAGACAACTTAAAAATATAGTTTTTTTTGTTTCAAATATTTGTCATATATAGTCATAGATACTTTACAATTATGTTAACTGTATTTTTGCATTATTTCAGACAACTTACAAATAGTGTTATTGATGTTGTTTGTATTGTTCTAATCTATATTAAAAAATGATGACTTAATTTTTTTGTCTTTTTTCCTCCCATGGTATTAAAAATGGTACTGACTATCAAGCATTTTCCCAGGTATAGGTCTCGAGTTTGAATTTCTAGTATCGTGACAGTCCTACAGACATGAGAGTGTGGCATCAATTTAATCACCTAACACAAAAAAGTGTATTTCCCACAGTGTCAAACTGTTCCTCTAACTGTAATATTCAATATATAAAGAGGCTGACTTTGTTTTGAGGGCTAGAATATTTCTGAAGTTGAACATTTACCCTTATAAAGGTAACCAGGTTCACCACATGTCTGTCCTCCATTTATTGCAGTAAAATGAGGCAGAGCTGGACAGAAAGACCAGATTAGCACTGTAAGGACACTCAAACCTTCATCGAATCAGGAGGGAATTAAATCGCTTCCACTGACGGTTCAGTGGACAGAGATAAATTTTTACAATGAACATTTTTCAGCAGCATTTTTAATGTAAAAGTTTATTATGTGATTCCACAGATGTATAACTTTAACAGAAAAGGAAAAGAACTCCTTCTCCCTGTCAGTCACTTGTGCTCAAATTATGCATTTCATCCATACATATTTAATTGGTGATGTATGAATTGACATGATAGAGGTTGAGTAACTAAAACACCATATGCAGATAAAATAAACAACAGTGTGTGAAGAAACTTTGAGAGCAGACTATCATGTTTCCTGCATTGTACTGTCTCAATGCCTCTGGGAATCAGCAGCGGCCTGCATGTCTCCTCTGTATCATCTGTTTATCAGTATGTTACAAGACAACAGTGTTCAAAAAGCAAGCAAGAGAGAGAGAAGAGAAAAAAGAAATGAGGACATAACTTTCATTCCCATAACTCTGTTTGACCTCTAGTGAAGGGAAAAACAGACATTTCCATTTACAACTCCTGTCTCCCAAAAAGCTGGAACGCTGTGTAGAATATAAACACCAGAACGTAATAGTTTAAAAATTATTAAAGCCCTATATTTGACAACATGTAGAATGAAAAAAGTTCAAACGGGGGCAACACAAGGAGGCAAACAATTAAGCGTAACATTTCTCAGCGTGAAATTGTAAAGACTTTGGAGATTTCAACATCTATGGTTCATAAAATAGTTTAATTACAGAATCTGGAGAAATCTCTGTAGGTAAGCAACAAGGTCAAGAACCAGCATTGAATAGCTGTCATTTACGTGCCCTTTTGTGGCACTGCATTAAAAATAAACTTGATTTTTTAGTATAAATAACTGCGTGGGCTCAGGAACATGAGAGTAAACACAATTTATCATCGATAAAAGCTCCACAAAGCAGAGAAAAAAAACAACATATAAATACAATCCAGAAATGCCGCCACTTTCTCTCAATGAAAAATGTTGTGCTCCAGGCTAAAGAGAAGAGGGACCATCCAGTTCCTTATCAGCACATATTTCAAAAGCCAGCATTAATGATGCCATAGGGATGCATTAGTGCAAATCATAGATGAGTTGCACATTTGTGAAGGCACCATTAATACTGAATATACGGGTTTGGGAGAAACATATGCAGCTGCTTTAGATTCTGTAAGTATACAAGGGCATGTTTTTGTAGTGAAAGAGTCCACGAGATAAACTGACCTGCCTGCAGCCCAGACCTGGTACTCAGGGAAACCATTAGGTGCCTTATGAAATGAAAAGCAGGACAAAGGAGGCATTTCACTTTAAAAACGGATACAGGCTATGTCCACATGTACACGGGTATTTTTTAAAAAGGGGATTCTTCTGAGTTTGTTTTGAAAAATAGCTCCATCCCCATGAAAATGCAAAAACTGATCTCAAGCGCTGTCAAAAGCATGCCAAAGCAACAGGTATGATATAAAGAAACCGTAACTGTGAAGAAATACTGGCCAATCAAAAGCCCACAAACAATAATACGCACACAGTCTGATGTCAAAAAAGAAGATAAAGGCGCACACTTCGGACGTTGCAAGACAAAATCGCCATTTTCCTTGTCCACATGTTAATGCAGAAATGGAGTTTTTAAAAATCTTCACACTGGTTTTTCAAAAGTTCTGTTTTCAGTAATCCAAAATGCCGTTTACGTGTGGACGAAAGGCCAAAACGCAAAGAAAAAGCTACATTTACCAAAATATCCCATGTACGTGTGGATGTAGCCACAATGTATATAAAAATATGGATGTAGCCACAGTGAGGCCACCCATTGGTTTGTGAAGTCCCATCTTGAAGCTTCGAGCTGAGCACTTTGGCCATCACTCAGCAAGCAGGTGGTGGATCTGACTGAGAATCCAGAGGACACTGCATGTTCATACAGTAGCAATTTGTAAATCCAAGATACCCCCGCCCTACAACATACTCTGCTTTATACTCCTTTTGGACTTCAATAAGGATGATAATTTACAAAATGACCATAATGTTGTATTAAATAAGACTAGAAACTAGCGACTGGGACCATAAACTTTTCAGGAAAGTGTTTGCTGAGGTCACAGATCGAGGAAGCTGATGGGCCATTTTATATACAACAAGACTTCTTTTTGCAGTCACAGGAGTCGCCCCCTGCTGGACATTACAAACAATGCAGGTTTAAGGCTTAATGTTTCAGACTCAGAGACTACAGCCATCTTTCATATACAGTCTGTGTTAAAACCACAGAAATGGATTTCATCAGTTCTCAGGTGCTTGCAGTGTGCAGCTGAAATAAATGATAAATCTGTCTCATTGTATTCTGTTTTTATTTACATTTTACACAGCATGCCAACTTTTTGGGAAACAGGGATGTAAATTACAGAGAGATAAACCAGCACTCCTGCCATCTAATCTTCTAACTTTTCATCTCTGAACTTCCTTTTCTTTGCATCTTGTCTTTCTTTCTTTCTTTCTATAGTCTTCCTATGTGTCACCACCACTCCCTTCTTATTTCTCACTTCCCCCCTCCCAGGGGACTATGACACTGGGATCCTGCTCACACTCTCCCTCTCCCCTCCTCCTCCACTTCATTTGTTTCTCTATCTGGGAACAAGCTATAACGCTCCTGTCATTTCTCTTTCTGCAGCCATCGGCCATTTTCTACATTGCCATCCTTACTTTTATCTGCCTCCCTTTCTCTTCTGCGTTCCCTCCCTGTTTAGGGATGGGTTAAGAGGGGACACACACACACAAACCACACAGCCTCTCTCACACACTCCAGACTTAACAAGACCCCCTGAGAGTCCCAGAGCACCAGGGTCAGGTATGTGTGTGCATGCATATGTGTGTGTATGTGTGCTCCTGTCTGTGGTTTCGGCTTCTTCCAACAACAGCAAAAATAAAGCCACTGTTGTATCAGTTTGCCCTTAAACCCTCACTGATGAATAAATCTGAATAATTCACAGCCATTTTGGCTTTCTTTCTCAAACACTGAACTGGTGACACCTCATTACAACCAAGAATCTGAGTCTTGTATCCCCAGAGGTGTGGTGCATTCAATCATGGACAGAAATCACCAAGACCAGCAAACTCTCATATGTCTGCTTAGCATTGTCCGGGCTGCCCAGCGCTGAGCCACAGTCTCCCCATTGTTACTGGTTTTTGTGTCCCTCGTCTGCACCCTGTCCCAGAGCTGAAAGGGGTGAGATGGGAGGGGTCGCAGGGTAATGGCGGTGGTGGAGGGAGGTGGGGTGAACTTGTCTACATCAAAAGGCTTGTGGAGATACAGTGGCGCTCATCACTCTGCATCCTCCTTTCTTCCTCTCCTCCACTCGCTGCCCAAGCCATTCCCTGCATACCAGCATTTCAGCGCTCAGAGAAAGAGGGAGAGGGAAAAACAGAGAGAGGGAGAGAGAGAGACCCAAGCCAAAGCTCAGACCATCTCTGAAACAGCTTCGGCAGTTAAAAGCTCTCTACAGGCAAAAACTCAGGAAAAACTCACAATCTCTATATTTTTATCTAAAGTCTGACATTCAAGGCTCAGAAAATGATCTCTGTTGACCTTTTTAAGCAGGTCAGACTGTCACAGGGTAGTCCACCTGTCTGAGAACAGAAGGACAATGTTAAGGGGAAGGCTCAGACCCCCTAAAACCCAGTAGTTAAGCTTGTTTTTGTAATTCAGTCTGGATATGTCAGCTGTGCCTCACATTAGTACCACGCCATCAAACTGTACAAAGTAAACAAATCAATAAAAATACAACTGATTAAAATGCATTGGATTTATGTGTGGAATATATGTATGTTCAAACTTGTGATATCATTGATTTCACAGTTACTGTCTAGACAAAACAGGGTATTTAAAGATCTATGGTATTGTGTGAGAGGCATTTTAACTATCTGATGATGACTGCAGTCTCATACTGTCACAGAATTATGGTTATAGTCGCGGTCTAGATCTTCAATCACACTGAAACTCTATCTGGGTGGATGCTTCAAGGGTTGTGTGGACAATAAATTTCTTTGCGTTTGTTTATTTTAATGTTGAAATCCTCTTTTAACTGAGTCACTTTATAAACTGCATTTTGCCCAGTCTTCAAGCAGAAATCGTGTGCACATAAATTTCAGAGACAATTTGATCTAATCTCATTTTAAGAATCAGCTTCAGTTTGAAAATAAGATCGAAATTCTGCAAATCATAAATGCATTGTATACTGCAGTGTGAGCTTTGCACAATAGACTACACGTAGGGACTGCTAGAGTGTCAAAAAGCCTCATTTATGAACTGCAGGTTGAGACATCCCCCGTCCTCTGCATTATAAATGGGCACCAGCAGATGCAAAGGATCCTGAGTGTGTGCTTCACACTGCAGTGCAGTCGGAGAATGGAGAGAGCAGGGTGTGTTGTTCCTCAGCTGTGAAAGGGTTGCAGAGGTACAGAGAGAGGCACGCAGAGCTGCCTGAATGTTCAACATTCACACGCCCTGGAGTTTATTCGGCTGTGGCCCCAGGCTCCACACACACCCAGGACACAGATGCTGGATGTGAGCTCAGTGTTTAGAAAAAACATGCACACACATGTGTGCACACATGCACTCTTTGGAGCACCTCTGGGCCTGGTCTTGCTACTGGTGAGCGCTGTCACACATCATACACATCCTGACAAGACCAGCAGCTGCCTGAGAGCTCACAGGGGGGAAAAGGAAAAAATATTTTGTAGGTTTGAGCTTTCATGCCCAAAACACCACTGGAATAAAACACGGAGCTTTTATACTGACAGAAATAATCCCCATAATGTTACAACCATCTTCTCAGAAGTATTTATACTGGCTATTGCAGTAATTACTGAACTTTGCTGTTATACCAAAAAGAAAGCATGCATACATGCAGCCATGAAGACAGACGGGGTAAGAGACAGTCAGACTGCAGCTAAGAACTGTAATTAATATTTGAAATGGACAATCCAGCAGCAACCAAACATCCCAAAGATGAAGATGCTGTTACTCATTTAATGATATGAGAATGAGGAAAATACCTTAACAGGGGTGTGGTGGGCAATTAAGGTGTTATGTATGCTCCATTAATGATCGAGGATTTACCAAAGTAAACAAAAAGGAATTAAGAATCCTTATTTGGCAGAAGAATTTCTAAATAAATCGTATTCATCGATTACATGTCACTACTGTGATTGATTTGTGTTCTCATGACATGTCTTTGTTTGGCAAACAGTGGCACACTGAGTCTTTTATTATACTAGAAATATACATATATGATTTTACTCTCCGTTGCAAAAACGTATTTTTGCTCTGATTTTTGCATCCAGTGCTTCTAAAATTGGATTAAATCTGTTCCGTGGGATAATACACCAGCGGGCTGAAACAACAGGTGGGCACAGCGCCATGCAGGAGCAGAATGAGGGCAGCACAAAGGGGAAAGGGACACTGTGCGTGGACTTCATCCTTGAGTATTTTCACTCAGCTTTCATTTAAAATACAGACCGAACCACAGTTACGAGTCAGTGTCGGGCGTTTAAGTGCATGCTGCCCGAAATAGCACTTAATCGGTGGCTTACCTGCGGTTGTACCGTGAGCGCGACGAGAAAAATCACAGTCCACTGCAGGTGGAAGTGTCCCTGGTGTCGCCCAGCCCTCATGTCTGGCTTCTCGTTGATCTTTTCACCTCTTCTTCTCAGATTCTTCCGAGTTATCCCGTGCGCCCGTGAGCTCTCCATCCCTGCATCAAGGGACTGGGGACCGTGCTGTGCGCTTTGGTGGCGGTGGTGCCCCCCCTCCTCCTCCTTTCTTCCAGTGTCCTCCGTCCGCCCAGCTCTCCTCCTCTCCGGTCTTAAACCCTGAAACTCCCGCAAAGCCACTTCATCGCGTCCAGACCGGAGAAACCATAACTGTCTCAGCTTGGATCTCTCCCCCAATCAACCCACCCACACACGCTCGCGCGCACACCTGATCACCCCCTTGCTGCTGTGACCACGGCAGGTTTCCTCTGGGAATGACACATGCACACAAACGCACACTTCTCATAAACACACTCCCCTTGCGCTGTATTCCTCCCACCACCACCTGCCTTAAGAGGCTTTACAGGTCCAATCTGCCGGCTCACTTGACTTGAACTCTCATCCCAATTAGCTGATACTCTCTCTTCATCTCCTGTCTCTCTCAAAGCTTAATCCACGCTCAAAGATACAAAGAAAAAAATCGTATTCATCCTATTTCATGATGAGTGTGCGACCAAAGCAGCGACCAAAGTTGCTCTCCGGCGGAATGATTTCACTTTGCGCTCTTCTCAATGGAGCGGCTGGCTGGCCGTTTGTAA
>VUQS01023604.1:15661-32737 GCA_015108495.1 Heterochromis multidens | reverse complement strand
AAACAAGTTTAATGTCAGTCTTTTTGCTGTTGATTTTTTTTTTTATGCTGAGGATTGTATTGAGAATAATAACAGTACAAATGTGTCTGTGGTGGGGTGTGGTTTGTGGCTCAGCTGCAGGGGAGAGGTGGAGCAGTGGGTTCAGGGGGCGGTAACAGGGTAGACTGGCTGACAGCTGGTTCTCATCATGCAATTATGTCTCCTTATATCACCAGGACGCTGGGACCAGACGACAGTGCTGAACTGAACTAGGGTGAACGAGGCTGGGAAGCTTCGGTGTGCATGTACATAACACCCGTGTCAAAATAAATCATTCGTGTCCTGCAAAAGCTGTGTGTGGCTGGGTCCTTTGTTACAGTATACTTGTCACATATGTACTCAGTACGGTTTGTATTATGATATAAAAAGTATCGTACACTCATAAAACTAGGAAAAGGCATAAAAAGATATCTTTGTAGGGGCAAATGAGATTACAAAACTAAGTAAAAAGGAATTTCAAGGAAATTCAGCAGGGCTTATTCATACAAGCCAAGTTGGCTCTCTAAATCACAATGTGTTCTTTTCTTGATACTCTAGATGAAGCTAATTTTGCTGAGGGATTAATATCAAGGTCTCCTATTAAACAAGAGATTGTGCTGGTGATAGCGAGTGGGTGGAAGGAGATCGTGAAACAACTGCCATGCTGATGGTTAACTGTATTTACTCTTATTGGGCAGAGGGATCTTGGGAATTATGGGTATCCACATACTGCCTGTAAAATCCTATTAAGTGCTCATTATCTATTGTATTAAACAGAGAGATGCACAAAGAGCTTTTTCCTTCTGCTTCTCCTATTACTCTAATTTGAACACAGAGACGCTCACTAAATCCAACCCATGTTTGATTTTCTCTGTGTGTTTTATGTAATTTTAAATGCTAATCTTTTAGCTATTAACTCTTTACCACCTGAAATTTTGCAACTTGGTGCAGACATTCATTATCTTTGTGAACTTCATGCCAGTCACACAGGTCTAGAGACCGGTTGGCAACTGCCTGGCTGCCACCAGTTGCTAGAAAAAAACAAAAGAGTATTCCCCCACCGGTTGTGAGGGGTTGAAGTGAAATTGATTGCGAAAGCCCCAGTAACGCAGGGCTGGAGACTGGTCAGTGACCCCAGCTAACCTGGTCACTAGGGAAAAATGTGTATTCCCTGACCAGCTGGTCAGTGGTTGTGGGAGGTTGCTTGCTCTTGCTAGGTTAAATTGGTTGGAAAGATATAAAGTGATGATATGCCAAAAAGTCCTTGCAATTGCTTTAGTTGCTAGCAGATTGCTGCTTTTGTTGGACAACACAGACTTGTCTACAAACACTTGTCAACTACTTGCTAAGTGGTAGTGAAAATGTGAAGAGTACAATGCAGACCAGAAAAGGTCTGTAAAAGCTGCACCCTCTGAAACGTGTTGGCTTCAGCAGTTAGGCACAACTTTTACTTTGAAGGCAAACGGTCTCTGTTTCTGGTTTGCATCTCACTTTTTCAAGTTTCACTAAAGCTCGATGGTTAGTTAGTGTTTGCAGACAAGTTGGCGTCTTGTATACAAACTACAGCCAACCGTGGCGATCTGCTAGCGACCAAAACAATCACAAGGAGGTTTTTTTTTTTTTTAATGCCTGTCTTGTTTTGTAGTTTTTGCAGTCAGAATTATGATCTGAATGCGACGTTGTACCAAACACATTTGCTTTTCCAAGGTGAGCTCTATAAATTCTCTATAGGCTCATCTTGTTCGTGTGTTTCTTGTTATCTGTTTATTTATTTTTATTAATATTATTACTGTTATTACAGCACATGTGTAATATGAAAATGTCTAAGCTGACAGGCAGGGAGAAAAAAAAGAAAAGACAGAAAAAAGGAATGAGGGAGAAAAAAGGAGAAAGTATAAGGATAGAGCACAAATAGAAACACGCAATGGATCATCAGCTGCTGCACCTGTAAGACAAAACATACAAGAGAAAAAAAACCAAAAACAAACAACAAGCACCTGGAAGAGAAAAATATGAAAACCAGATACACAAAATACAAAGATACGCAAATCTACAAACTTGTTGTTTTGTGTGAGTGTGTGCGTGTGTGCGTCTTTATCATAAAATGTACTTGATATTGAGGGCGAGAAGCCGCAATAACGCCCCCCAGAAGCCAGTGGCAGACAGAGAAAGATCCATGAGATCTGGGCCAACCACAGCCCCCAAGAGTACTAAGGACCCGAGGCCACACATTCCAACGACAGCCGCGCGCCCACCCCAGCAGGAGAAGGAGGGAGGCCGCAGACGGAGCGCCCACGGCCAAAGGCCGAGAGTCCCAGAGAACCAGAGGCAATGGGCAACAGGCCCCGCCAGAGGCCACCCCCCCCCCTGCGCAGAAGAGGTGGAGGTTTTTGGAGCAACACCCATTTTGCAACTGATTTCACCCACGACAGCAACATCCAGCAACCACTTACCAACTGTTCGGAGAACACACATTTCTCCCTAGCTATTGGTGTTTGCCAGGGGGTTGCTGACTTGTCCTAGGCCTGTGTGACTAAAGTTTTCAGCTTCAATTCAAAAGACAACGTTGGAGGGTTTGTAATTTCCCATGGATGCAACTGTATTGTTCATTAAAGAACTTCTTGTTTATCAATTAATTTACTGTAGAGGCCCCATGGTCGCCCCCCCTCCAATTTAGTCAGTGTTTAATTGTTAACACTAGGCAGTGCTCATATCAACAGAAACATTTAGACATGATTCTACATAATGGAGTTCTGGTGCTTTACACATCAAAAGCTTCCACGGATTGGCTGTCACTGGTCTGACAGCCAGCAGCTGAGAGCCACTTCTGCCCACCTGTGAGAGCATATATGACAACCAGCAATGCTGTGTTTGGCACTTTTTTTGTACGAATGGCTCAAGAATACGAATTTGCGAAAAATGAGATGGATCCTTGTATGTCCTGTTTTATTTTTTTAAGATTTAAGGTTCTTCAACAGGGAATTATAACTTGAATGCATGAAGAGATGCTAGCATCCTGACAGCATACAGCTGTGATGATAATAATACATCAAGCCTCCATTATTTCAAGGACCCATGTATGAGAAGGTTTGGGTCATGATATATATATATATATATGTAACATTATTCTATGGCATAGTTAAATTGAGGTAATTACCGCTGGTGACTTGACTGTTCACATGCCTTCCCCACAGAGAGAGGGGTTCAGAGGTCAAACACACCTCTGTCTGGCGAGGACTGCCTAGGCTGCAGTTGGCCTCACTTTGGCTGAATATATTGTATACCTTTTAAATGAAAGGGCAGGATTACACCAGTCAGTTTCACATTTATCATACAGAGTATGTTTTACAATAAATAAAGCAAAGCTTGCACTGAATATGTAGATTTGACCTACAGTATAAAGCCATTTTGAATCAGTAGATAACAAATATTGAACAGCTGAAGCCTGTGAATTACTGAAAGTTTGATATCTGCAGGCACCATATACCAGTTAAGTCTAAGCCAAGAATAAAGATGACATATAAGTCTGACTTCACTTTTCTTTTTTTGCAGTTTTAATTTTTCTGTTTTTAAATTCTCTTTTTTTGTTTTCAACTCTTCTTCCATCTTCCCCTTTTACCTCCCCTCTTCTCACTTTGGACTCACAGAGCTCCAGGATTAGATTAACTATCAGTTATAGCAGGCCTGCGAGGCTATGAAGAGCAGACTCCATCAGATGGAGAGATAATGGTGCTTTATGATAGATCCTGGCTAATGAAATGCCACTGACTGTAATGAGATCAGTGAAAAGTGAGCTTTTGACCCCTTGAAAAGGGTAGGCAGCATATTGAGAATATCTACTAAGAATGTTCTTGACATCTAAGATTTCTGCCCTCTTGCTTCCCTCTTCCTGTTAAGGACACAGCTCTTCTGAATTCATCACGGTGGGTGTAAAGAGATAAAACTGTGAAAAATGTCTCATGGTGCTACAGTAATTCAGAGTTTGGCTGCACACTCGAGCTGAAGCACGGCACAAATCACACATGCAAAAAGCACACACAGTGGAAATGCCAAAATGCTAATGCCAACATTTACCAGGGGCTGTTCAAACAGTTGGGGGTGTGTGTAAGGTCAAGAAGAAGATTAAGCATTCACTCTGTGCCTCAGAGGTTCACACATGTGAATGGTGAAAATACACAATATCATACCTGACAGTAGCAGGGAGCGCGTGAAATGCTGACCTTGTTAGAAATTATGACACGGACACTTTTAATATGTAACATGAACCTGATGTAGATGTAAAAGGTCAGTTAATTTCAAGTTCACTTGTAAATTAGTCCAACACCAATCATAAGCTGAATGAACAAACTTCCAGAGATGTTAAAGACACAACACTTACCCATTAGCAGATTTACCAGTATGCATTTTTAAGAGTTACCTCTCTCCAGGTACTATTTTTACACTATAACTTTATTATGCTAAAGTTTAGTCATGGTTCTTTATAAGATTAGTACACTTTGTACCAGCCCTTGTACAAGATAGCCCCATTTAAATGCTCTGTTAAATAAGGAACTGAACCAACAAACTAAGAAAAGGACTTAAGACAAACTTCACACATAGTGGGCCACATAGTTGGATATGTCACAATTGTCTGACATGTTGTGCGTTCAAGATGCTCTTCTGTATACAGGGCTATGCAAAAGTCTTTCTTGTAATTCTTTAACGTGGTCTTGAGCAATAGTTCTCCTGGCTGTCTGAAGGTCTTTCAAAGTTTTTCTTTTGACATTGGCTGCTTTTTCTTTTTTTTTCACTCATTTTCAGTTCAGTCCTTGTTTGCCCATTTTAAAAAGAATGTTTTGTTAAGCCACTTAACAATGACCTATGAGTCATCCAAGCATGCGAAGACACCCCACTTAATGAACCAGTGTTGTCTACACATAACAAACAACATAACAAAGACCAATTTTAAATACACATCATTTGTTCCAATTTCTTTAGTTAAATCTGTAAAAAATGGCAAAGATGACACAGTTTGACAAACAAATAGTATTTTTTGCACCAACAAGGTGATTCCCAAATAGCTATTAGCCAAAAACGTCACGCATCTTCACTGCATGGTGTGCAGTGTGTCCATAAAAATTTTGAGAAACTGGACGAGTGGACGACAAAAGAAGACATGGCAGGACTAAAAAAAAAACTATAGACAAGTCATGTTCTTAAGAAATTAGAAAGAAAATCCAGCAAATACCTGACACAGGCCCTGAGAGATGCATCCTTCAGTTGATCCACATACTGTTAACTGAATTCTCATCAGAAATGGTCACAGTGGAAAAATCACTGGCAACAGGTCTTAATAAGACACACACACACACACACACACACAAACACACACACACACATACACACACACACACACACACATACACACACACATTCTGACCAGTCACTGTTTCCAGCTTTCTGTGTGGAAGAACTAATTGGGTGACTCCTGACTGTTTTTAAGGATAGGCTGTGCATTATATAATAAAACTAAGGCATAAGGTAATCACAGGCAGCAGACATCCATCTACAAAACTTGATACACTCCCTCCTTCTTGAAGACAGTTAAGACAAAATGCCACAGTCAGAGGTCTTTGTGTTGCTAAAACTGACATTGTTCCACCTCAGTGGCACTGAACGGGATTATCTTTAATCTGCTTCCTAGATTTTTTGATTATTTTTACTTTTTGTCCTGTGAACTGTACAAGTGAATTTATACATCCACCTGGTTTTGTGTGCATAATAAATCATGACATATATGAGGCATGTAACTTTTACATCACTCTAGCCATGCATTCACTCCACTGAGGAGATTAATAACAATTCTGATTGCAAAAGCTGCCAGACAGGACAGGCTAAATAAATAAATACAAAAATTAAATAAAGTTTATATTAAATCTGGGGTAGAAAACAAAAACAAAAACCTCATAAGATCTTCTGAGCATACTCAAGTGGTTTAAGACTCCTCACATAAGATGTGATGAAAACTATAACATAGTATAAAGAGTGAAAAAGTCTGCAAAGATGCAGTGGTACATGAATTAAACAGATGAGTTTCACTTGGAAACGCAAGGCTGGAATAGCATATGAAATCAAAAGTCAGCATTGACTTACTTTCTAATACGTGAGGCACATTTATATACCTTGTTCATATGATGGGAGGGGCTTAAAGTCCCAGCATTTTACTGCATTGGTAATCCATAGATGATACACCAACTTTTGCAGACTCACGTCTACATGTTGCAGTTGTGTGTTGTCACTGGGGCAACATCAAAAACATGTGGACCAACTGGTAATGTGGGCTTCTCATTTGTTTGTGCAGTTGATGGTCCTTTAGCTTAGCCTCTGCCACGAAGAAGGCATAACATATGAAGAAATTAATTGCTGTGGAGTGTTAAAAACAATTAAAGCTCTCCACTGCAGCCAATGCTTGTCCTTCTTAACTGTGCTTTTTCAATCTTTTCAGTTTTTTTTGTGCTTTTTCTTTGTGGTGAATGCCGTTGTGAATCCCTTGACCTTCCAAGTCAATCAGTGTTCAACTGCATAGTGTGGTAGCCTCAGGTGAGAGACTGTTGGCTTTTTGGAGGACTGCATACAAGTGTGTCTCTGTGCCTTCTGTTGATTGTATACCCTTCTTTCTCTGTAGCCAAATAGCTACACAAACATGGGACTGTGAATCTGGCTCCAGACAAGAGTGGATACATTTATCAATTTGGTTTTTAAACTCTGACTTTTTTTCCTTTCCTAAATTTCTGCCTACTTCTGTATTTAGTTATATTTAATTCAATTCAGTTTTATTTATATAGCACCAATTCACAGCAACAGGGACCTCAAGGTATTTTATATTGTAAGGTAAAGACACTACATTATTAGAAAGAACCCCCAACAATCACATGACCCCCTACGAGCAAGCACTTGGTGAAAATGGAAAGGAAAAACTCCCTTTTAACAGCAAGAAACCTCCAGCAGAACCAGGCTCAGGAAGGAGCAGCCATCTCCTGTGACCACATGGGGATGAAGGGAAAGTGAAGAGAGCAGAGAGAGACAGGACAAAAGGCAAAGTTTAATAATTGCTAATGGTTAAATACTGTAGTGGTGTATAAACACAGTGAGTGAAGAAGAAATGTTCAGTACATCATGGGAAGGCCAAAGCAGCTTAAGCCTATTGCAGCATAACTAAGGGATGGGTCATTTGATTCAGCCCTAACTATAAGCTTTATCAAAAAGGAAAGTTTTAAGCCTAATCTTAAAAGTAGAGTGATTGTCTCAAGAATCCAAACTGGTTGCTGGTTCCACAGTAGACGGACCTGATAGCTGAAGGCTCTGCCTCCCATTCTACTTTTAAAAACCTTAGGGACCACAAGTAACCCTGCAGTCTGAGAGCAAAGTGCTCTGTTAGGATAATAAGGTACTATGAGGTCTTTAAGATGTTACAGGGCCTGATTATTCAAGATTTTGAATTTGAGAAGAAGGTTTTTTCTTAATTCAATTCTGAATTTGACAGGGAATGAAGAGAAGCTAATATGGGAGAAATATGGTCTCTCTTTCTAGTCCCTGTCAGTATTCTTGCCGCAGCATTCTGGAACAACTGAAGGCTTTTCATGGAGCTTTCAGAGTGTAAAGATAAAAATATCAGATCTGTCACCTAATGAGAAAGCTGCAATGCATTAAAAAATCAACATGTTGTATAAGTTCATCATTTTAAACCCATAGTTTTAATGTTTCCCATTTTTGAGAGTCGGGTGACTTCTTTTCTGTTATGTCATCTGGACATGCAATCTTTTCTGCAGTGGTTTTGTGGCACCTTAGCAAATGGATAAAAATATGTAGTTTGTCAGGTGTGAGGTCTTCTCCTTGATTTAAAATGAATATGGAACCAGCACAGTCATCTTTTTACACAATGGCTATTTTTTCCTGAATGCATGCACCCAACTTCTTTTAGTGTGTGTAATATTCTTTCCCTTTTCTCCTTAAATTTTTCACACATCATCAGCCTCTCCTATCCCCTCTCATTTCTGTCCACCTTCCTTCTCAGCTAGTTAAAAAGTTGTGTGACAGCAAAAGGCACCTGAGAGCTGTCATCCTCCTCTCATCATCCTGTAGAGCTCAGCCACATGTTGGGTCTCTGTAGATAGGTCAGGGGTTGGGGGAAGTCATCTATAGCTTCAGGAGGTTTCAGACGGGGCTTATCCACAGCTGACAAGTTTTCATTTCCACCTTTTTCCCTCTCTTTACTCAGCTTCATTTTCCATTACTGCTGTCATTCCCAGGCTAACAGCATGCATTTGCTTCCCCTCGACAATATATGTTTTGCTTCTCAGAAGGAGACACTTTAGAAGATAAATTGGTCTCATTTCCCTCTCATACATTTTATTGAAGTGCCAGACTGTTTTATTTTACACACTTTGCCTGTGGCTATTTAATTATGCCTTTTTCTGTGGTTGTTCAGTTGCAGACTGGTATTTTAAAATCCACCTGATGCGCAAAAGACATCCTAAAAGACATTCTTTTTTAATGAGATTAAGTCTGTAACCACACACAAATTGATAATAATTATGAAAAAACATTTCTACTTACAGAGTCTGTCTGTCTCTGGCAAGAAGCTCACCTACTGGCAGCCGAAGAAAGACCAAAATGGTCTCTGCTCTTTTTTTCACAATATTTCTTTTATTGTCAAGAAGTCATTTCCGTGGTGAATTTCCTTTTGAAAAGGATAGAGAGAAGTCACAGAGAAGTTAATATACTATTTTAGAGATTTCTTTAATTGAAGAGTCATGGCAGGATTAAATTTTATTTGGTCCAGGGGAGCAGCCGGTCCTGGTGAGGATACAAAGGAAATTGATTTTGTGCCCTACATCCTTTCCCGCAGCTCCTGGCTTGCATGTGGATGGCACGGCACAGTGTCATATCAGGGTGAGCCAGGATGCAATATAGTTCCCTACGCTTCTTTATCTCCCTGTGTGGAAGGTGGTTTGACGAGTGAATATAGTGGGTAGAAAAACACATCTTATTGGCAGCCAAACATAGTGTTTCTATCCTTTTCTCCTTGGTCTTTTTCTTTTTTCTCTTCTGCCACTGGAGTATATGGCAGCCCCTTGAACTGTGTGGTGAAAAAGTACAGTAAGGAAATTTGGGACACTGAATGGAGACCATCCCCTGATTCCTTTCACCAGGTTTCATGTCTGTGCTTCAGCACCCTGGGGCCACTTACTGGTCAAAGTTGAAGGTGGTTTTATGAACAAAACTTTCACGTGTTAAAGACTATTTACTATTCCCTGGATAAAGCTGAGTACCCTACAACAAACAATTTCTGTCATATTAAGTTTAATGGTTTAATGAAGATTAAATGAATTAAATTAACTGTTTGGCACATAAAGATGGCTTTATTTTATACCCTGCTACACAGAGAGACTGCATTTCAAGACCTCAGACACACTTAATATGCTTTACAGCTAAGCTCCATCATTACTCAGCTGCTCTGTATCAAGTTCAGATGGTCAGAGGATTGGTTTTGAATGTCAGCCATGCCATCCCTCTGAGGAAACCCTTTTAGACCCATCGAGCCTGAGGGGACATTGGCTGAAATGGACACCTCTGGGCAAGTTGGCCTGCTTGTAATATCATGTCCAACAGACACCTGGGGCAATGCTGACAGGCTAATATGTGCAAAGCTGACCTTTTGCTTATAGTTAAAGGGTGTTTCATGTGCCCAGATGTGGTAAAGTAGCCTATGCTCTGTCTGTGAAGAAGGGCTGATGTTTTGAAGCTCTTGCTTCTGCAGCAGCACATTGCATCAGTTCATCTGCCTCACTGTCACCTCCTTTACACGGTGTTTGCTACTTCACAAATGTGTGAAGTCATGACACCCTGCTGAGTGCTAGATGTGCTGCTGTTTGGGAGGAACTTTAAGTGCACCAATGACAGCGATCCAACACGTCCTTGAACACTGAGATGAGTGGAAAACTGCTCACAAAGGTTTCATGTTCAAACACATATTGTGTGCACACATATATGTATACACGTACTAGAGCCCTGGGGACAATATACTTAGGTACTTTTCTTCAAATCATTGGGAACTGTGAATTAGAAAGTTGTCCATTTCTCACTAGAGGCCCCAGCATCCTTCAAGATTGTTTTCTTTGGGAATAATCTGTGAGCTGTACTTGAAAAGGACCAATTCACTCAAACTGGATATTGTTACGAAAAGCAGAGAAAGAGCAAGAGAAATACAGAAAAAACAACAAGTTAAAAAAAAAAAAACACCTTCTCACAGAGGATTTGATTCAAACTAATGCACCAGAGGGTTCATTTCTAACCACATAAACATAACATGGGGCCTTAAAGAGGCTCACTTTAATCCCCACACAAAAGTTTGGATTTAAAACAAACCTCTTTAGGGAAATGTGATTTTGAGAGGGACAGACTGTAGCTGATGCCCGTGGTCACTTGAGGAGAAGCATTTCTATTTGTCTTCTAATACTGTGCACATATCACCAAGTACAATGAATTTCATTCAGTTTCAGTGCGTGCTGTAACACAGTTACACAGTGTGCAAATTATCAAAATCCGGAAATAAAGCCAGCAACAGCTCGGTCACATCATTACGTGCCATAGAGGACTACATTAATAGAAGAACCACTTTTCAAGATTCTAATTTCTACACACCAACATTCATGAGACCGATCCTTTATGGTTGAATGTAGGCGTAGGCGAGAGCCTGATATGAGACTGATCCATGTGCACACATTTCCAGAAAGACTGTGATTAATTGTGATGGAAAGAATAATTGTTTTAAAGTTTTAATCAGTGAGCTAAATATCAACAATAGGGACCTGGGTATTGGTTTCTCTTTAAAACAGTGCAGGAGCATATTTGAGCTTGTCATTCAGCCACTCACTCACTGACTCTTTCACTCCTTCAGATCTGGTGTGTCTCATAATACTTTCAGTCATAGCTGGCCATTCAGCTTATAGCCCACGCCTGTATGCCACACTGGTTTTCACTGGCCATAGTCAACAAGGGAAGCAACTACTGTAGTTTGCTGGTGGTATTATACCATCAATGATTTATTCAGAGAACATTGCCTGCAGGTGTGCATACGAATGGGTTTTAAAAAATCTAATTATCTTTTGGCACACATCATTTTTGGCTTTTGTATGCACATACACTTTTAGTATGGATCCTCTTTTATAAATGAGGCTCCAGGTCCTTTCAGTTTACAGAAATATAGATCAAAAGTGTCCTCTTGATTTTCTTCTTAGAATGAAGAAACACCTGAAAAATCCATTAGAACTAATCTGAATTGACTTTTATTACTTTTATTATTAATTGCTTTCAAATCTCATGATTGAGTAGGAGCTTGTTAATGTGAGCTGTAGCACAGCTTTTGGAGTATTCTTGTTGAATTGAAGTTACTTCAGCCATCAATCCTATCATAGTCATAGAGCATAAAATGTCTCCTTGAATAACAATTGTATTCTTTCACATACTGTTTTTCTTTTATTACTTTTCAGGGCAAAATAGGAATGCTAATATATATTTAAAAACTACACCCAAAGATACATCCTACCAACCTTCTTTAAATAACTGCAGTTGGTATTAAGGTTTTAGAAAACATCAAGGGTGTTTTCAATAAAAAAAAATATCCATCCAAGCTAGGCTGTAAACAAACCAACTCTACTTTGCAAACTCAATGTTGAAGTGACATCTAGTGCAATGACTACTCAGCTGTGTGTGTGATTAATGTAACAGCTTTATCATCTCGGTTGCAGGATGTTGCAGAAGAGCTCTGGTCAGTGCTGTCTGATAGGAAAACTATCTCATACTTCTGACAGTGGTTGTGTTATTTTTTGACTTTTGACGGGCATCAGGGGAGAGAGATTACTTTTAAGAGTCCTCACACATCTCACAAAGCTGCCAGTGGCAGGAGTGCTGACAGCTGATCCCTCTGTAGGAGTGTGACGCTCAGAAAAGCAGAGGGTGCTAAGATGCCAGTTGTCAGAGAGGTTAGGGGTGGACAGACTTTCCCACCATATGATTATCCTGGTCCCTTTAGCTGGCATCCTCCCACAGCTTCTGTTGCCTCAAAGATGAACTCCACCTGGTGTTAATATCCATCCTGGATGATAAGGTTATAGGTTATAAACTTATGAATCCCACTCAGCACCCAGAATTCTGTGATAAAACAGTGAGTACGGCTGTTTTGCACATTTTCTTTTTTCTAGAATTGGGGCTTTTTAAAAACGTTAAAAAAAATACTGCTGTTATTTTCATTTAAAAGGGACTCTGCAATAGACTACATAGTATGATGTGCATAATGACTTAATCATGATGTGTTATTACAGAACTAATCAGTGATATTTAAATGATGATTTGTTGAAAGGAGCTGTAACTATGACTTTAAAACAGCTTCATAACCAATGTGCAACAAACCAAACCAAACAAGCCAATAAAATACAACATCAAACCTATACTATATAACTCAAAGTAACTTTTAATTAAATTTACTCCAGACAAAAAGTCTTGTCACTAACTTCCTGACTTCATATGGAAAATTCAATTCAATTCAATTCAATTCAATTCAATTCAATTCAATTCAATTCATATAGACTAGAAAGAACAGGGTTGAGTTGGGAGACATGGAAGACGTTATGAATCTTCATGTTCCGAGGCAACTTTAGATGAGCAGAAACAGGGTTAACCATGGAATTGAGAAGCAGATAGAAGACAGAACCCGGTGAAGTTGACCAGAGAGGACTGAGAGACCATGACAAATACAGAGAAACCCCAACAATCAGACAACTCCCTATGAGCAAGCACTCGGTGACAGTGGGAAGGAAAAACTCCTTTTTAACAGGAATAAACCAGGCAGGGGCAGCCTGCTGATGCGATTGGTTGGGGGAGAAGGGAGGAAGACAGGACAAAAGACACACTGGAAGAGAGCCAGAGATTAATAATAACTAATGATTAAATGCGTGAGCGAAAAAAGGTGAGTAAAGAACACTCAGTGCATCATGGGAAGCCTCCAGCAGCCTAGACCTATTGGAGTGTAACTAAGGGAGGATTCAGGGTCACTTGATCCAGCCCTAACTATATGCTTTATCATTGAGTTTGCAAACAAATTAGTTTCTCACAGATTCTGCACCAATAAGGTGAAGTAGACTTTAATCTAAGATAACTTTAATAAAAGATCCTGATGGATCTTTTATGCTCAGTGATAGAGAACTGATGCATGAGCAGGGTTCCCTCATGCCAAAATCTCACTAGGATTGACAGGGTTTACACAGGGAGTTGAAACAGCTTATTCCTGCTGTGCACTTTGTCCCCTCTATAATGTCTCTTGTTAATGTAGTGTACCTACATATCAAGTAGCACATTTTTTGCTAAAGAGCACCTTAAAAAAAATCATAATTATACTTCCAAATGCAATGAGATCAATTTGAATTATATCCATGCTGTAGTGTGCAGAAGTGCCCTTTTTAGAAACCTTTACCTAACCAGAATATTCCCGATTAGATACTTCTATGCTTTATTTCCGCCATGTCAAAGCTATTCAGTGGTCTAAGTGTCCATAAGTGCCCCCTACTTTGCTCAGAAGCTGAATGTCTGGTATGTCTATAACACACATTATAATATACTGTATATTTGGTCTGTTATGTATCATCATGCAGTATCATGACAGTACAGATATTGATATTTTGCCTCATCTCTGCCTTTAGATTGTCTGTAATGTTTTTGGATGTGTTAATTTTACATCCTCCTTGTCAAAAAAGACACAACTAACTATGACTCCTTTTTTAACCCCTACTAACGCTTCTATGTGTGCCTATTTAGAAAAAAAAAAAAAAGGTTTTCAGGCACTCCGGACTACAAAAATTCTGTCATTATATTTCAGTTATTGAGTTATTAAGTTATAAAATCTCTGCTGCAAAAAAAAAATCTGGTATTTGGTAAATGGACTGTTTTTTATATAGCACTTTTCTACTCTACCTGAGCATTCAAAGCAATTTATACTACATGCCTCATTCACACAAGCACTTTTTTTCCTTATGGTTAAGTGCTTTCTATCTAACATTCACACTCTGATGGATGCATCAGAGAGCAACTTGGGGTTAGTATATTGCCCAAGGATATTTGGCATGCAGACTGGATGTTAGGGATTGAACCACCAACCTCAAATTAGTAGACAAGCTGCTCTACCTCCTGAGCTATAGTGTGTGGACCTTAGGACCAAAACAATTTAGGCAGGGTTATTAAAAGATTGTGATTTGACTCAGAAACTTATGATTTTCAGCAAATGTCCCAAACTCTTTGTCCCAACAATCTTGTCTTGCTGAAATGGACTATAATAATAACAAAGTTTCTTCAAATTAATGGCATTGTACAGCATTCAGCACCATCTTTCCTCAGACAGACAATAAAAAAACTTCTGCTTTGAATGGTCAGTAAGAATAGAAAAGCAGACACTGCATAATCTTTTAGCAGGAAAAGTAACTGAAAAGGGCTACATTTTCTATAATTGGCAGATGTGCAACAGATGTTGAAGTGAGATTAAAAAAAATTCAAATATAGATAATTGCGATATCAATACTATAGAATGAAGAATATAGAATAATGAATTAGGAATGAAGAGTAAGTAGTAAGCAAGATTAGGAAGAGATTGTGTTTATTGATAAATAATAAGAATTTCAACACACACAATAACAGATTTTATTGGGCATTTTAGGGAAGTGGAAACAAGCTGTGAATACAACATTTACATATTTAACTTGATAGCAAGCAACTGCTGTTAACACATCTAGCTGTGCTTTTCGCCACCTGATGGATTTAAGTCTGTAGCCTTGGATGTCTACCTACTTCTGAGGAACACGTCTGTCTACTAAATGGCTCACTCTGTTAAACAGCTAGTCACTAACTGTGCTGTTTGGTGCTGAGCACCAAACAGCGTGTAAACAATGAGCTCAAGCTCATTAGAAAGATATGTAAAACTTATGGGAGCCCAGTGGGCACATTTCTGATTTTCAAAGACAGCAGGTGTGCACTGATTTGGGCTATACTATTTCCATATAAAATAATCATTTAGAGAGAAAGTTGGAAGTGACAGAATGTCTTTCTTGTTTTTTCTCACACAGTGCACAGCCTCTGTCTGGGTAACAGACCAGAACAACAACACAGCGTATTTGCAAACAGCTCATTCATGGGTGCAGCTGCTCTCTCCTCTCTGCCACTCACTGAACAGAGTAGAGAGACCAATAATTTGTGCTCACAGAGCAATATAGACAACTGTCTAAAAATTCACTTAACTAATGCATGAAAAAGTTGCTATGAAAAGTTAATCTATAGACAAAGTCAATATTTTACAGGTAAACTGTAGCATCATGATCATCGCCTATGCCCAAACTGACATAATATACCCGAATAAAAAAAATGTAATATGCAAATATGAACGACTGAACACCTTTAGTGTATATTTTTTGGTTTGGGTTTTTCAACTCTTTGACATTCTTGTAAAGAATCTGATTCGTTACAAGTTTGAAGAGAAAATGGAGCTTGATATAAAACACTATAATCACCTTTACACATACACAAATGCTGCATGCAATCTTTGTGTCAATCACCTTGGAAAATTTCAGTTTTCTGTGTTATTTTTCTGTCTCATCCTATTGTCTCACCAGCTTATCACTCAACAACACTTCTCCATAACCAGTTGTCAGCAGAGTTTAAAAGGGTGATGGCCTTTCTGTTATTATTAGCTCTAAGGTGAGACTGTATCAGTTTGTAGCAGTCAATGGCAGGCTAGGACAGTTTGTTCCAGGATGTCTGGAGGCTTGAGATCTACGGTGGACATGGAATTGTGTGAGCTGTGTATATGCATGTAATTAACATCTGAATTTGGTTAGTTGCTGTTGTATGTGAGTGTGTGTGAACCAGAACAACAAAGAGGAACAAAGGCTCAGAAACTCATTTGGTTCAGGGCTCTGTTTTTACTGTTTTCCAGCATAAATAAGCAAGTGCAAAGCCATGATTGCATTAACAAAGGGAGACAAAGGGACAAAGAGAAGAGATTCTTCCAGATCCAGAAAAAAAAGCCATGAATGAAACAGTTTCTAATACGGCATCATAAAAACCACCTAATTATTAGCAGGAGAAAATGAACAAAAAGCTGTCATGACAGTTAATTACATAAACTTAAGGCTTTATTGTACAGTAACCCTACAATATAGCTTCCATTATTAAAGCTTGAAGTTGGTTTTATTATAGGGCTGTGGCTGTAAAGATATAGAGAATACAACACAAACAAATAGAAGCAAATATTGCCTTTATCCAGACATCAAAAATCATGAGCCAAATATATAAAGTGATTCTGTTATATCCACCAAAATTGAAATATGCATGTTTTTCCATTCATCTGAATTTTATAAAGTGTATATTCATTGTCTGTTTAATGAATCTTCATCATTTTCAAACCTGCACTTTAGTCCTGATTTTCTAAAGTTTATCCAACAGAGGTGCATATCCTGGGCGCCTTCTGGGGGAGGTGTTCCGGGCATGTCCCACTGGGAGGAGGCCCCGGGGCAGACCCAGGACACGCTGGAGAGATTATATCTCTCGGCTGGCCTGGGAACGCCTTGGTGTTCCTCCGGATAAGCTGGAGGAGGTGGCTGGGGTGAGGGAGGTCTGGGCTTCTCTGCTTAGGTCCCTGCCCCCACGACCCGGCCCCAGATAAGCGGAAGAAAATGGATGGATGGATGGATGGAGTTAGATTTAACAAAACAATTATTTAAGGTTAAGTTTAGATGTATGTTGGGTTAATGTTGAAGAAGAGCATTATGGAAAAGGTAAAGATGAATTTTGGATAAAGTGTGGTATTAGTTATGAAGATATAAAAACATAAGACTTACTGTGAAAGATTGAACCAGTCACTGCCTGCACTAACTGACCTTACAGCTGGCTACAACAAAATATGAAACATCCATCCATCCATCCATTTTCTTCCGCTTATCTGGGGCCGGGTCGCGGGGGCAGCAGCCTAAGAAGAGA
>VUQS01023604.1:0-15641 GCA_015108495.1 Heterochromis multidens | reverse complement strand
CCCCCAGATAAGCTGGAGGAGGTGGCCAGGGTGAGGGAGGTCTGGGCTTCTCTGCTTAGGCTGCTGCTCCCGCGACCCGGCCCCGGATAAGCGGAAGAAAATGGATGGATGGATGGATGGAGGTGCATATGAGAACATAAATGTCCCACTCATTCGGATCAGACATTAAACACAAAATCCATGTGATGTTTGATTGTGATGATTTGCACCCACATGAGAACAGCAAAGGTTTGTTCACAGAGAGTGAATGGATGTCAATATGCCAATATTTTCTACCTTGGCAGCACCTTCAACCTAACCAACAGGGTATTCCCAGTAGTGAGAACACATCTGAAGCAGAGTATCTCTTGCTGGGAGCTACGTATTTCCAACCCATAGTGAATGATTGTTTGACCATGACTGATGTTAACCTAATATTTGTGATTGTAGTCATAACAAATCTTAAGAAGATTGACAGTTTTACTTGAATCAGGATGTTTTCCCAACTTTTAGTGGGCTATTTTGTGCAAAGACATTAACCACCTTAAAATCAGATGGAAATTAAAAATAATGTAAAAATACATTCAGCTCAGTCAAAGATTACAAATCACTAACATATTTTATAGATCACTGTCATTCAAATGCACATGCATAAAGCAATAGATTAAAGTATATTTATTCATGCCACTTCAAAGTACCACCAGATGATATAATCGCTGAGATTTCTGCTTATAAAAAACATGTAAAATATATGGTACATAAAATATATGTAAATAAGATTACCATTTAAAAACGCAGCAATGTTTTCAGTTATGTCCTGGTTTCAAAATACACTCTGGTGTAGGTTTCAGCAGTTCTCTTCAGGGTTTGTGCAAATAAACTCAGCAATGATGATTGCATCACGAGCGTTCCTGTGCCTTTCACAGTCTTTCAGGAAATAACAAGTGAATATCATGGTTGACAGCAGTCTGAGTCAGAGGAATATTAATACAAAAAGCTACTGATTCCGTCACTGACAGTGATGATTCAACACACTCAGCTGAGGTTAAGGGCTTGGAGGCAAAGATTTGTTCAGTCTGGCACTGAAGATCTCAGCATGTGGGCCATGGGGTGTTCTTTCCATGACAGCCACCATGCAGTGATTGAAAGCAAAGCAAGCTTGAGTCCAGCCACAATGCCCACCAACATGTTGACATTTTGACCCATAAGTACGTGAATTGTTGTTACGTGAATCAGATCACACACACATCACATATGATCAGTAAAATGTAGTGAATGTATTCTGCATGGTTGTGACACTATTGTGTTGATCAACTCTGTCCAGAGGCATCCAGACAGTAACATTTTCAAAACTGAATTTGTGGTGGTTCCTGCTATAGGAGGCATCTCCAGGACCACATTTTGCTATGATGACACACACACAGACTCACATGAAGCAAAACGGTCACATTTTTGTTGTTGGTAAAATTTCACAGGAATGGTGCCTGATTGACAGAGTAAGTTACAGAGTAAAATGTCTTTTTGATATCTAGGACAGAGCCCTGGGGTCTCTCTGAGTGGTAGGTGACCTACAGACACTGGCTATCATGTGTGTGAGTGTGATCCTTCCCAGTTGATGTGCTCTAGTTCAGGAACTGGAGATTTGAGAAGACTTAAGTTCCTGCTGGGTACACACACTACACAAACAGAGCTGAGAAAAAAAAAGAACCAGATCACACCAGGGGAGGCAGGAGCCCTGCCTTCCACTGACCCAAATACTCTTAAATCAGTCGGTTTACACTCGTCAGATGGGTGGTTAAATGAGCACGGTGTTTGAAAATGCAAGGATGTACCATGTGAACACAAAGTGAGAGAAACATGTTGGCCCACTAAGGAAGGATGATTGATAGATGTGGGTCCCCCCGCCCCCCGACATTTGGTTTTCTCCAGTTTCAGTTTCTATGATGAAATAATGATTTTTTTTCTCTTTTTAAACGTAACTACTAAACATCGGAGCATAGATAAGGTTGGCTCATTAGGGACAAAATGTAGGTTCTGTCTTCTGTCCTTCAACGGATTTCAAATTTTAATTGTGTTTTTCTCATTTGCACTTAACATCCAATGCCCCTGCTTTCATGAATAAAATATAGGATGCCCTTTCAAACACTTTGGCATGAGACATATGCTTATAAATATTTATTTTGTCGATACAGCTGCCATCAGTTGACATCATCCTGTTGACACACATATTGGGTTTTTGACCTGCTATAAATTTTTGCAGGAGATGTTGCAGAGAATGATGCAATCGTGGGCTGTTCTTTTTTCCTTGCCCGATCTTTCTCCCTCTGTATTGACAAGCTATCAAGACATGCTGAAAAAACTCAGTGCCAGGAGATAGAACCTGTAGAAATATCACAAGCTTTTGATGATATTAGTTATTTTCCTCCTCCTCTGCCTGAGCGGCTCTCTATCTCTGCCTTTCTCTCAGTCTTTTGTCTCTCTCCAGAGTCTATATTAACAACCGAGGTGCAATATTCTGACAGCTTTAGTTTAGTTTTGTGCTCAGAGTTGGAGTGAATTGCCAGAGGAGATGTTTTTTGAAACGAATGACAAAGATAATGTCTGCAGCCTGAATTTATACGCAGATTAGTTTATCCTCCCCCTGTGTGCTGCTGCCTTTTTAAACTTGTTTCTTTTCATCTCGAATATACTGATATCTGTGTTTCTGATTTTTGTAGATAAGTAAGTGCTCCTTGATGGAAATACAGAGATATTGCTTTAAACTGGACAGAGACTATGATTAGTTAGTCTGGTTTTTGGAAGTGCAGCCTTTTAAGTTTCCCATGAAAAAAAGTTTTATTGAAAACCGTTTCTAGACATTACCCAACAGGGTGCGTGTGAGAACACAAATATCCCACTGGTTCAGACCAGACATTAAATACAAAATCCAAATCCTTCAATACATGTGCCTCCTCCACCACTCACTTGAACTGCCAATGAAAGGAAGGGCAAAGATGTGCAGTTTTATTTTTACATACAGCTGTGACTGTTTTTAACCTTCATTCTCATTATAAACTACAAACTATTATCTACAATGGAATCTCACACATCAGAAAAGAAAAGGTAACTAATGATTTAGTTCATAACAGTTTATTATCAAAACACACTTACAAAGAACTTTCCAGTAAAAGCTACTGAATGCAGATTCTGTTGAATATTCTGTTAAATGCAACTGTGATTGACAGTTTTCATGTCCCTGTGTGGTTGGAAAAAAAAAAAAAACATAATAAAACCAATATCAGCCTTTGACCATTGTAGAAAAACATATTTAAATTGGTATCTTTCTATGCATGACACATGCTCACCTCACTTCATTTATTTACAATCAAGTGACAAAACCCGCTGCAGCTGTCAGAGTTATGACTTGTGTTTGTCATCCACCCTACTTCACTTAATGTTATGTTGGGGTGGATGATGGGTCAACATTACATCGGATTTTGCACAGAAGAAGCAATTTGTTTCTTATTTCTAAACCATAGTGAATAATGTTTTGACCATGACTGATGTTAACCTAGGATTTATGATTGTAATCATAATGACTTTTAAGATGATAGAGAGTGATTTTTGTGATGTTTCCCTTACCCTAACTGGGTTGTTCAGACTTTAACCATAGTGTTGATGTCACAACATAAACATTTTCTTTTATAATAATTTAAATCCATCCATCCATCCATTTTCTTCTGCTTATCCAATTCAGGGTCGCGGGGGGGCTGGAACCTATCCTGGCTGCCATAGGGCAAGAGGCTGGTTACACCCTGGACAGGTTGCCAATCTGTCGCAGACAGAATTAAGAATAATTTAAATAATTAAAAAATGAGGTGGAAATTACAAATCATGCCAATTTTTAAAAATATGTTCAGTTTAGTAAAAAGATTACTAGTCACTAAAACATTTTAAAGATCATGATGTCATTCTGTCGTTGCACACCAATGCATACAGCAGTAGATTAAGATATATTTATTCATCTCACATCACAGCAGCTTCTTACTACATATTGCCTATACTGTATAGAAGTCATGTAAATCAGCGTAAATCAGTATTTTCTGATGTCAAATAACACCCTAAATTGGAAAACATTAGCTTTATCAGCTACGAATGCCAAACTGTAAACATTACATTACAAGGAAAATGAAATAGACTTTTTCATTATCTAGCTGTGAATCTATTGATATTGTTTCAGTATATGTGGGGAAAAAAGTATTTTCCCATAAGTGGAGCTTTTAAATCTGTCATAACTGATTTTTAGTTTTATTGAAAACAGTCGTCTGCAGCAGAAAATGGCAATATTGGTTAAGTTAATTTATGTTGTGCAGCAAAGACAATGAGATGAAAGTCCTCAGATCCTGTGTGTTCTTCAGTTCACTTTGCATATAGCATAAAATAGATACACAGATATTATAAAAGTGATTGTAGCTGTAATGTTTCAAACTTTTGATTTTCTTGTGGGGAACCCAAAGCACACTACCAATTATCCTGCACTTTGGGATGTGTGCTGAATTACATCTAATAAAACTTGATTACAGATTTTGGGCCAGCCCCTTTGATCTTGTAAAAGCTGCAGGTCTACCCTGGCTTAGAGGTGTGTGTTTTGGTTTGAGTTTGACTACCAGCTTTTTCCAGTACCAAAAGTACATATATGGCCTGAAAACTAAAATGTAAAATGCATCCTTCCTCCTCACCATCTTCCATAAGATGATTGCAGGTCATTGAACTTCAGTCCTGCTGTTATCACATTGGCACTGTATATCTGCAAAATGTGGTTAACTTTTGTTGTGTTAGTTGTTATTTTATGAATTTGGTAATACGGAGTCTACCGAAGAGTTCCTGTGGGGAATGAAAAGTGTAACTTTTGAAATGTATTTCATTAGAGTCCATTTTACAGTTTCTTGTCCCAACTCTCTTTAAACCTGAAAGTCATAAAAAGAGTCAGTCATAAAAGGACAGATGGGCACTTTTAAGGCCAAGAAAGCCAATAACAAAAGAAAGGTAGTATAGCCAAAATATATTACTCTGTAGCCATACAATATGTGAGGTACATTAAAAATAATAATCTGTGTGGTGCTACAACCTAGAGTATCCTCTGAAGTGTTCTTGTCAGCATTTTAAGGTCAGTGTAAAGTAGTTATAAATATGTGTTCTGACTTTGTCACATCACAGAAAAATGTTTTATCAACCACTCAGTCAGATTTGAATGATTAAAAGAATTGTCAAGTTTGAAAATTGTGAAAAAAATGAGCAGTATCCATGCCCTCTGAGTGCTGCAGGGATGACTGCAGGGATATTTTTATAGGCCAACCCAGAAATTAGCACTGCCCTGATTCACTCGAGTAAATTGGATTTTTCCATTAGGTTTTGGATTATTTCAGAAAGCAAGCTCTGTGGGAAACAAAAGTTTATGATACATGTTTGGCAACTTTTGATTTTTGATGCTTTAAAACCTACTGCTCTGCAAACGCATTACACCAATTACAAGATAAGGAGCCCAAAATAAATAAATAAATAAAATAATAATAATTTCCACATTTTAGGACTTGCTCCTGCAGTTCACTAGTGACAGTTCTAATGTCAAGTGGACTGCGATAAGCTGAGGACAGGGATTGTTTTAACTTGAACACACAGATTATCCCAAAGTGCACTTTAGTAACTGAATATTTTCTTCTCTTTGAGGCTTCTCTTTCTCTTGCAGTCAGTTTAGAGCCACATTTGTCAGCTGCACATCCATGATGCAAATCTCTCAATCCACCAGGCCAAAAAGGACTTCTATTGAGATCTGGTGACTGTGGAGGCCATTGGCTCAAGGAACCAGTTTGAGATGATGTGAGCTTTATGACACGGTGCATTATCTTGCTGGAGATTTCTTCCTGTTAAAAGGGAGTTTTTCCTTCCCACTGTCACCAAGTGCTTGCTCATAGGGGGTTGTCAGATTGTTGGAGTTTTCTTTGTATTATTGTAGGGTCTTTATCTTACAATATAAAAGGCCTTGAGGTGCATGTTGTTGTGATTTGGCGATATATAAATAAGATTGAAATGAATTCAATTGAAGCAGATAGAGTTACTGTGTACTGAGTTGCCAACTGAATTGTCAGTCCCTGTGCACCAGTAACAGGAGACTTTGTGTCTACAGGTTCACGGTTTAAATGGTCACTGTACAGGCAGAAAATTTAAATAAGAAGACCAAGCTGTTATGCAAATTCTGCCATTCGAAGTAAATACATTTGCAGAACATAGGCATGGCTAGCTAGATAACTTAAGGCTGTGATAATAATAATTGGGTTAGTAACTCAAGATTCCACAGAAAAAGCACTGATGCTAATGAGCAGTTAGGGGAGATGTCTTGCTGAGGAAGTCTGAGGGCAGTGCATCATTGTAATTCTGACCCACCCCCAAAAAACAAAGGTGTAATAATTTTGTACAGTGTGGTTCAAAATGCATCATCATTGTTTTTTTTCCACAGATAGATAGATAGATAGATAGATAGATAGATAGATAGATAGATAGATAGATAGATAGATAGATAGATAGATAGATAGATAGATAGATAGATAGATAGACTGGGAAGGCTGTGGCTCAGGTAGTAGTGGTGGTAGTGGTGGTCATCTACCAATTGTAAGGTTGGTGGATTGATCCCTGACTCCAGTCCTCATCCTGAAGTGACCTTGGGCAAGTTACTGAATCCTGTGCTGCCCCCGATACACCCATTGGAGAGTGTGTGTGTGTGTGATTGGGTGAATGAGAAGGGTGTTATCTAAGTACTGTCCATTTAGTTTATGATAGTTTTTTGTTGTTTTTTTGGTTAAATATGTGCAAAATGTGTTGATTTGTTTAAACTGAAATCTATGATGTATAGACAGGAAGTGATAAGATTTGCTGGACACCAACAAAATGAAACTCTCTTTGAACTGAAAATAGTCATAAAGGACAAATGCACATTTTTCATCTTTAGGCCAAAACTGACAATTACAAAAAAGTTGTACAAGAAAGATTACTCTGTACCAACGTGTGTAGTAGATTGTTCTGGTTTATACTTTGGAGTTTCTCCTTTCTTATCGCTGTCTCTTTATATATTCCCAAATTATGAGAGGTGCCTCAGTGCCTCATACACCCTCATTTGTATCTGTCAAACTTTAATGAATGCTTAGGTCATGAATATTGCATGCCTTAGAGGGTAAGTATATGCAAACTGAACTGTAAGAGACATAAAATTTGTTATTTTTCACAGCAGAGAACAGTATATATTATACTCTCCAGTACAGGCACATCAATGGGTTAGAATCTACATTATAATACAATGCATTAGAAGATTTTGCTTAGCAACAACTGAATGTTCTGAGATAAAAAAAAAAAAAATCAGACAAACTGATGACAGTATATCATATTAATTAGTATTCTAATGGGTCCAGGCGGCTTCTGCTTCTGAAGCGATAAACAAATGATGACTGATACAGTCAGTACCAGGGGAAGGTGTAGGCACACAGTGTGCTAACTGTGTTTGACAGGGCTAAATGCAAGAGACCTGTGGTTTTGCCTCTCTCTACACAGACCTGTCAGGATCATTTGGAACCCAACCCTGTTTTGCAGGCGAGGCGCTTTGTCAGCAACTCAAACGCTGTATTTGGCTTCTGTTCCCAAAGGAAGGATTCTGCCATATTACATTCCTTGAAAAGAAGCAATAAATGAATAGTTTGTTTACTTTAATCAGACTCTGGCTCGAACAGTGAACAGAGCAGCACAAAGACAGGGAGAGCTTGTTATCTGAGACAAAGTTTGAGTCTTACTTTGCCAAATAGATTTGATTTAAACTACCCTTATTCTGATGTTTCAAAGCTAGCGAAGGGAAGTAAATTGGTTTTTTCTTCCCTTAAGACTCATGTCTATCAGTGTAGAAGAAATGCAAAGAGGCACTTATTTTACTAATGAGACTTAGATATTCACTGTGGTGCCTTTCTGAGAGGACAGAAAATGCATAGTTTCCCGCCTAATGTCAAGACCCTTACACCCCTTACAAACGTGCCCTCCAATCACCTCAGAGTATCCTCTAGTGTGCACTCATCAAAGCCATTGCTGTGCAGAAAATGGATGATATTTTAATAATATTCTTGCATTACACCTTCAGAGTAGACAGTATGATTTTAACACAATTTTACTTCTTATTTTTTGTTAAAGTTGCTCCAAAACTTCTGGATTTATCTAAACTTAAATATTCAGTGTATAGAGGAGAAATGATGAGTTGTGAATAAAATTCTAACATATTATTTCAAGTTTATCCATAAAAAGTCCATAGAGATCTACTACCCCACTTAACTGAGCTCCAAGCCTCTTTTGGCAAATTGATTTTTTTGGCACTCAAAAACATTGTTTTCGTGGGCAGCAGATTGTTTTTCTTTCTTTGAAAAAGCTCCCGTAACCCAGTCCACAATCTGCCTTGCACCAAACAGCTAGCACAATGTTAACAGCTAGCTAGAGAATTGAACTGAGAATGATTTTGTCTGATTTGTTAGTCTGATGCTTTTTATTCCTTACCAAAGTAGCAAAGACATAAAAGCAGAATAATTATTAGACCCACAGTCACTAGGTTTATGCAATTAACAAGAACCACAAGCTTTCTCTAAGGCCCCAGTTACACAGGCTTGGTGAGTGGTGAGTGGTTTCTGGAGGTTGCTCGCAGTCACTAGATGAAAACTGGTCACAAAGAGGTAGATAATCCTGCACCAAAAACCTCCTTGCGATTGCTGCAGTCACCTGTAGTTTGCATGGAAGACACAGACTTGTCTGCAAACACTTGCCAACTTCTTACCAACTGGTAGTGAAATTGTGAAAGGTGCAATGTAAACCGAAAGTGGAGACCGTTCACTTTCAAAAGAAAACCGTGTTGGTTGCAGCCATAGACAGTATAAAAGATGGGCGTAGCTTGAAACTGGATGTGACAAGAAAGCGCTGGGTTTGACTGTGAAACTGCACGCTCATTGGTTAACAATACTCCAGATATTCCTTATTTTTTTAAACATACTATGACCATGATTTACAAAATGGTCCAAATTTTTTATTCAGTTTGACCCAGAAGGAGTGACTGAGGTGTTTACAAAGGTCAAGTCAGGAAACCATGTTCCTATAGACTTCTAAAGGACTGCGAGTCTTTTCCAACCACATGTATTGTCTGTTGGTGGCCATTAAAAAGAATGCAGGTTTAAAGCATTCCACATTGGCTTCATTTTTCAGACCTGGAAGCTAGCGGTAGGTACAGCTTTTACTTTGAAAGCAAACATTCTCCATCTCTTGTTTAGGTCGCACTTTTTTCAAGTTTCACTACCGCTCAGTGAGTACTTGGCGAGTGTTAGCAGACAAGTCTCTGTCTTCCATGCAAACTACGGGCAAATGCAGCACTCTGGTAGTGACCAAAGCAATCACAAGGAGGTTTTTGGTGCAGCACCCATTTTGTAAATTATTTCACCTAGTGACAGCTAGTACCCTCCAGCAACCATCTGCCAACTGGTTGGGGAATATACATTTTTCCCTAGCAACCTGTGGTTACCTGGGGTTGCCAACCCCAGGCCAATGTGACTGAGGCGTACCATTCACAAAAATGGTTTTGACAAGCGTAACCTACTCTAGAAAATCAACAGTGGAGAAGAAGACTATGAAGACCAAAATCTTAGATGATTTCAGGCTTCTTTCCATGATGAAAAAAAAGAAAAACTCTAAAAACATCTTGCCAAGTGAAGAACTCTGGAGTGGAGAGGTAGACTTACTATTATGCAAGTTTACATTAAAGAGCAAATACAGCACAAGAATACAGTAGGTGCAAACCATGCATCAGTCTAAAGAAAATAAAATGCCAAATTAGTGAAGACCTGGCAAAGTATTACAAAAAAATTGAAACCCATTCTTCGGTGAGAAATTTTCATCAAGATGCAAACAGTTTTTTTGCAAAGCCACCCTAAATTTTGTGCATCTTTGTCAGTGATTGCTTTCAGTCATTTTTCATTTTCTGTCTGTGCAAATTGCCACTCATACCCACCCACATACATGTTTAATATCCATTTAATAAGCAGACAAAACAATACTGACACTTTATTTCATAAGTGTTTACTATTTTATATCATAAGAGGTGGTGTTTGTTTCATGGAAGGTGACCCACCTTTACAATAAAATGCTTTGGGAATCTCACCTTGTTGCCCCTGCTGCTAAACTAATTTCCCCTTGTGGGACAATAAAGTATTGAATTGAATTGAATTGTTCTATTTCTATTCATTTAAATGGGCTGAAGCTTCTTTTGAATTTCAATAACAATCAGAACTACAGCATAAAAAAAAAAAGGCTCTCAATAATTAATTTTTGTAGCCTTGTTAACTTGTTGAGCAACGGGCAAAGAGTCAACATGTCTAAATAATTTCTTTTTTCAGCCTCACTTTATATTTGTAGATTCGTGCTCAGTCTCTGCTCACAGAAGCATCTCCAAAGTGCTGACAAAATGTACCGGAAACAATTAACCTCCACAAATTTAAGCTGACAGCAGTCATATTCATTCATTATTAATTACTTATCACAAATTAGACTCTGTCAACTCACCAGAGACAAAGATTAACACTAATATACGTAAATCCGTTCTGACTGCTCTCAAACTTCATACAAGAGACGCTTATTAACCCTGATGGGACTTTAAATCTTCACAATGTTTCTGTTTACACAATGAAAGTGGTCACTTGATGGTTGTATAACAGTCAGATACAGCTAATGCCATAATTATCTATATCATTAAAGAAATATAAAGTATATTATTTATCAACTCAATTAGGAGTCCTTGCATATGAACATGAAACTGCAAACTAAGATGGGATAAGAGAGGAGCATTTTTGAAATTTTCTACCAATTTGATTTCCACACATTCTTGAGAGAGCTTTTTCTTTATTCTTTCATGCACTCAGAATCCATAAATGCATGTTTTAAGAGGAATTTCAGATTAATGCAGTGATCCAGTTAACATCATTTCCTCAGGCAGGCCATTACAGCTACAAGAGCTCAATCATGCTTTCACCACATTTTTTGTCACATCACTTTCTGGGCTGTTTCTATAATCTTGACAGGAACACTCAACACTCAGGAGGGAGAAATCAGCTTTCTCAGCTCACATACTGTCACTCAGTGCTCAACATTTGCTTCTGTCTGACCATACTGTCGCAAGCTCATCGTTTATTTATTTATTTAGATATTAACTATGATAAACTCCTTAGAGTTGCTAAAAAAAAGTGTTTCACTGCTCCTCTTTCTGGGTTTTATTAAACTATTCTTCCAGGGCCTCATTAGATATCAGGACAGGTGTGTGTGTGTGCTCACTTAAAAGTGTGTTTGTGTCCCCACTGGTAAAGGTCAGCCATGTCTGGCAGAGAAAAATGAATCATTTGGAGAGCCATCTGTCTATCTGTCAGAAGCAAATGTTTTCTTGCCTGTGTAAAATACCAAAATAATCAAAAGATTACATTTCTGGGCTGAACAAGGTTTGACACCACCAACATGTGTCCAAGCTTTTTTTTAACTTTTGTAAGAAAAGTAATTTTCCATTTTCCTGTTGATGTGGAACTAACAGGAACTGATTTGGCACCATCTCCTCAACTTTCATTCTTTCTTTGGCTGTTTTGCTTTTGGCAGCATGAGAATTTAATTAGGAAGTGTTTCTTTTTGTTTTTTCATTCATCTCAGAGGCAATAAACCATGAAAGTCAAAGAGAAACTTTGCATCTTTATCAATAAACTTTGTTTGTCCCAAACGAGTTTTTTTTTTTTTTTTTTAATTCATGTGCAAACATTTGCCTCTGGGTCAAGCATCATCTGTGTCAGTAGAATAGTTCAGAAATACTTTTACTGTCTTGTAGCCAGATGTTAGATGTACCTCTGTCACACACCTCTCTTAAGTTCTACATTTGAAGCTACAGCCAGCAGTCAGTTATATGAGCTCACAGCAGAATGATGTGAAAAAGGCCAGAGAGGAGTGTTGGTTGGATGTAGTGGTGTAAATTATGAATCACATGACTGACAGGTTGACAAGTTCTTTTCATCCAGTTGTACCCACATTGATAGTCATCTTAATGAACTTTATGTTTTAGGGTCAAGATCCTATAATATTATAGAGAAAACCCCACTGATCTTATACCAGGATGTGCTTAGAGGCACTGGGGAGAAAAAAAAATCCGGCAGATCCAGGATCACAGAGGGCAGCCATCTGCCATGATCAGTTGGGGTAGGGTGAATGAGAAGAGAGAGGAAACAAGCACAGAGAACATAAACAACAAACAATATAACAAAAACAAAAAAACCCCACCTACGAGCCTATACCTGCAGATGAGGAACTCCAGAACTCGAGATACCTGTAGAAAAGTGCAGAGAAAAATATGTCAGAGGACAAAGCAAAAACCAAACGAGAGGCACAAAGGTAAAAAACATACAATAGTGCAATGAAGGAGTGGTGTACTGAGAAAAAGTGCTCAGTGCATCACATGTAGTTCCTGCACCATAACAGCGATAGTTCAGGGTCACCTGATCCAGCTCTAACTATGAGCAAAAAGTAAAAAAAATGAAAGCTTGAAGCCTAATTTTAAAGGTAAAGAGTGTAACTTTCTCATGAACCGAAAATGGGACCCGGTTCGACATGAGAGGAGACTCCCGTTGTAATTTTGGAAACTCTAGGCCTGCACTCTGATACCAAAATGCTTCATTACCTCTCCCAAGGAGGTTATGATTTTGCTACTGTTTGCGTGCTTGCGTGCATGTCATCATTCTGTCTGTAAACATGACTGAAAGGTTTTGAATGAATTCTGATAAAACTTTGTAGGGGTGTAGAGTGGGGTCATGTTAACCGTCAACTTAATGATTTATTGGTCGAAAATTGACAACAAAGGTCAATAGATTGATATGAGGTCAAAGTCCAAGTGACTTTGTTATGTACATTACAGTAACAGGTTGTAACTGTTTAAATACATAACAATTTGAATACATGTACAATGTTCCTGAATAAGTATAATTTGTTTGGAAAACAAAATAAACTTTTGATCAAAAACTTTTTTCACTTGATATTTATTACTTAACATTTAACCAAATTTACTAAACAATGAAAGGAATGCTGCATGTACTATATTCACATGAATAATATAAACAATAATAAAAATAACTGTACTCAAAATTATGTGAAGTATAAAATGGGTTTCAGCAACGCAAACAACAAAAGCCTGCACTTTATACTTGTTTTTACTGCACTACAAACTACTTAAAGGATGTTAAAAAAGAACAAAGAAAGCAAAATGAATACATCCAAAATGCAATACTATTCCCTTAAAAGTAAATACTGCCCAGAGAGTGATCTGCCTTGGCGGAGGTTTGCACTCTTGTTGAGCCTTTTGTTGAAATAATGTTTTACTATGAAGTCTATGAGATGTGATGGGGCTTGGTCCCTCCTTTTATGTAAGGGGAAGGATTTAACATTACTTTCTTGAGTTAACAGGAAGAAATTGGAGAGAAGCAAGATCTCCCATTCTAGTCCTTAGTACTCTTGCTAAGTCAGAGTAAGTCAGCTGGAGACGAGACTAAACGTAAATTGCAGCTTTATTGCTGAAGATCAGAAACCAAGAGAAGTAACCAACTGGGCATGAATAGAACTGAGAACTAGGAATACCAGGAAACACTAGGAAACGCGGAGACAGAACACACAGCCGGGGGGAAGGATGACGACGACGTGACAAGCAACAAAGGAAAACTGAGGGCTTAAATACACAAGAGGTAATCAGGGAGATGGAGAACATCAGGGAACACAGGTGAGCTAAATCAAGGAGTAATGAGAGAAACTGACAGGAGAAAGAAACAGACAGGCACGGGGACACGACTAAGGAGATGGGACGTAAACCAACACTGAAACACTGAAGACAGAACAGGGAGATAGAATTGTATAGGAACACAAGGGAAGCATAATATAAGGGAACTCAAGGAATATACTAACTGAAACCAAGAACAGACTAAACATGAAACCAGAACTAGGAATATTAAGGAAACAAACCAATGACTGTAGAAGAAGGTACAAAACTCAAAACACTGGGTCAACGACCCAGGCAACAAGACAGCATAGTTGCGAAAACACTAAAGTGACAAAACTAGAAGGTCCATGATACTCAAAACTGGGTCAACTGACCCAGGACCATAACAATCAGGACAACATTTTTCAGCATCACTCTGTGACAGGATGTTTTAAGGAAACTGTACAGGTAAAAAGAAGGCAGCCATAAACACTTATCTTCTTTATAGTGAGGGCATACATTATGATTTTATGATGATGATGGAGTCTGTTCCAGTCTGGGTCATTAGGTGTTCATCTCAAACATCTTAAACATGTTTGACATTTGAAACGGAGGATCTCAGCCAAACTATTTTTTCTCTGCATTTGTCCTATTTGGATAAAATCAGCGCAAGCTGCTGGTGTTCCATATTTGTTTCAGTGTAACTTGGATTTGTTATTGATCCATTGTTCAGTGTATTTTGTAGTGCATATACGTGTATACTACTCCATACTAAGTTGTGAGATATAAGCTTTCTGACTAACTATTCAGTTCAGTACATTCAATCTGTTGATGATTCAAAGTGTTTTAAGGTCTGGACAAAACCTGCATGTAAAAGAGAGATAATTGTTTAGTACTCACCTATTTGTGACAGTTCTCATCTATCATTTCTATGGACTACCACAGAAATGATAGATTTGTTTTCTTTTGTGAAATACCCTTTTAATCTTTATTTTAAATGCATTTCTCAGTGCATCATTTTAATCTCTTAGAATGCCCAGAGATATTTTGTGAGTAGTTTTCAGTTGTGGTTGATTGGTTTTTATTCAGTGGTGGGATTGGTAATTCATTTACCGAACACAAATGAACTCACTTGTACACCTCAGAACTGGTTCAGTTTACTGCTTCCTCAAGCCAGTGGTCTCAGAACACAAAAAATCAGTGTATGCACAACATTGTCATCAGTGCCACCATTTCGCAACTGACTGAAGTTGCTTAAGGTTGGGCTTTTGGCATGCTGGATGCTGGCACGTGTGTCCGAGCTGTTGCTGCAACCTTTCGTGTCCATGAGAGTGTCATCTCTGATTTGATTGTTCTTGGTGGAAACCTGACTGGACAGAGGTACTAAGATGAGGTGCTCCAACCTGTACTTGTGCCATTCTTGGCACAAGTACAGGTTGGAGCGAGAGTACTGACAGGGACTAGAAAGAGAGAGCATATTTCTCCCATATTGGCTTCTCTTCATTGGCTCCCTGTTAAATCCAGAATTGAATTTAAAATCCTTCTCCTTACATACAAGGTCTTGAATAATCAGGCCCCATCTTATCTTAAAGACCTCATAGTACCATATCACCCCAATAGAGCACTTCGCTCTCAGACTGCTGGCTTACTTGTGGTTCCTAGGATATTTAAAAGTAGAATGGGAGGCAGAGCCTTCAGCTTTCAGGCCCCTCCTCTGTGGAACCAGCTCCCAGTTTGGATTCGGGAGACAGACACCCTCTCTACTTTTAAGATTAGGCTTAAAACTTTCCTTTTTGACAAAGCTTATAGTTAGGGCTGGATCAGGTAACTCTGAATCCTCCCTTAGTTA
>VUQS01023603.1:11873-29163 GCA_015108495.1 Heterochromis multidens | reverse complement strand
CACTTTGGATAGAGCAGCTCTCATTTCTAGAAATCTGGCCGAATTTATTAAACCCCACAAAACGTGACTATCCAGAGTTGAGACCAGGAAGCAGAGTTGCAGTCTTACAGGCCTCTCTGCAGCTTCTCTCCTCCTGTCATCCCCCCAAAACCCCATAGAGACTGTGTCTGCTCCCAGACCATCAAAAAACAAACCAAAAAACTATTTAAGCATAAAAATTCACAAAGAAAGAACAATATAACATCCTCAACTGCACCAAAGAGTAAAACTGTTAAATGTGGAGGTCTCTCTTCTAAGTCCCTGTTAGTAAACGATTTAATAACTGATCAACATATTTGATGCTATTCAAGCATTCACAGTCTTTATTATCTATTCCGTACATTTTTCGCCGTCTAACTCCTTCAACACCGTTCAACTCAGAAAAACCATTTATAAGCCATTTTCTGAGGAGTGCAAGCTGCTTTTCTGACACAGAACACAGTCACATGGCTGCTGCTCACGTGTCAGGGCCTTACTCATTTGAATATCATTTGATTGGTTCGCCTGTGCCTTTGTGACGTGTCATAGTCCCGCCCCCTCCCCCGCCCTCAGTGCACACTTGCCATTTGCTCATCTTTTCCTTGTAAGCTGAAGGTCGTGAGTTCGAGTACAGCAGGGGACATTTTTCATCATGACATTTTTTTCTTTCTCACTTTCTTAGTATCAACATACGGTTTGGGTAACACAAACAAATCTCAATTTTCACATCACATCCGCCACTTTATTAGGTACACCTGTTGTTACTCTACAGCATGAAGCTATTTACCTACATGTAATGACACTACAGTATTATTACATACAGCAGAAGGACACTGGACCACTTTATTAGGTACGCCTGTTGTATGTAAACGAATGGAAATCACTTACACACACACACACACACACACACACACACACACACAGGAGTAACACATGTTGTGTGCCTCTGTGTTTCTATGCCACATTTAAATAATCAGTCTGCTGAAAGGTTATGCATCTGAATGCTGAATTTGAATCCACCAATCAGGAGCAGCTTATTTATAATTGGTTTCTTTGCTCACTTCTTTCCTGCCCAGTGAGACACTGTGTCATTCTCTTGTGTGTTTGTGTGTGTTTGTGTCTACATGGAAATAGTGTCAGGTGGGACCTTGAGCAAAAATACAAATAATATAAAGTGTGTGTGTTTAGGGCAGAGGGGTGTTTAAAGAAAGCCACCAATCAGAAACTGCCTGATTTTCATTTGTGGATTCAAACAGACCTTGTTTCAGGTCTGTTTCTCTCGTATTGCATTTATGTCAGAATACACACACACACACACACACACGAGGTTAGAGTGGGTTTGAAAATATGCTGGCTTTTCATTTAAGATTCTTGAGTTTAGACATTTAAAAAACATCATTCTAGTTTTCCAGTGATTTAAATCATGTGAGCTTTCAGTATTCATTCATTCAGAATTCTTCTGACTCTAAATTTTCTTTTTTCATTACTCAGCTTTTTCTAATGTTTGCTTTTAAGATATTCAACTAGTTTCCAACTTTGAAGCTTTTAATATTCCACTGTATTATAGTCATTCTTCCTACAACTTTCTGCATTATCATTCTCCTTATTTTTTAGGCTGAACAAGTATGGAATCATGCTTTGCTGCTTTGATTCAGCAGTTACAACAATTCAACTCAAATCCTTCAGCTTTCAGCATTCACACTGCATTTTCTTCAGGAAATGCATTCTCTAGTTTTTTTTCTGTTTTCCACCATCCTTCAAGCTGTTCAGCGTAAAAGCCCCGCCTCTGCGTTGCAGGCGGGCATTTAAAACTAGCATTTCCTTTTCTGCCTAGCAGAGAGCTCCATGAACTTTGCCAGTTACAAGAGTTTGTTTTCACATGTCAGGTAAATGATGTACAATTACCCAGAGTTTAGATAAAATACATTAACACAAGCCAGAGTAGCTTACAGTTGAAATAGCGCTTCTTCTAAAGTATTTCATCTGCTTCAGCTGCCATTTATAACCAGGCTCAAGAAAACCGTATCCACTTAGGTATGCAGAAGGTGCTGCACCCATCATTACAGCTTCAAGGAACACCAAAACACAAGCTCTGAGTAATAAGCTATAAAGTAAACGATGCAGTAGGTCAGTTAAGTGGGTTTAGTTTTATCAAAAAGTTAAGTGACTTTAGTTTATCTGTTTTATTGCTAAGGAGAGTAGAATTTATCGTACCTTTAATCATCTATCCACATAATTTAATAAACAAATGGCAAAATATAAAACTGTAATTAACCAGTAAAAATATTTTCATAACCAAATGTTTTATGTAGTCAGCGATGCAAGCAGTGCATTAATGAGGATTTAGTGGTGCAAAAGCAAATGAAGACTGATGATCAACACACAAGCCAGTTTTTATAGGTTAACAGGTGAACTTGGTCAGCTGAAAACACTTTAATGTAAAATAATGGATGTCTTTAAAGGTACAGCGCTGTGCAAAAGTCTTGAGCCACCCCTCATTTCTTTATATTTTGCTAGGAAAACGGGAAGTAGGTACAATGATTCATTGACAGACTTTCAGAAGCTATTCATCTGCTGTAGCTAGTGTTTTAGGCCTGCCACTTCTTTCACCTCCACCTGTCCAGTTTCCTCAGTTTTTTTAAGGACACACTGCACACCATGCTATGATGTGCTAAGTTTCTGGTTAATAGCTCTCTCTTTGGGAACCACCTTGTTGGTGCAAAAATAGCATCTTATTCCTGTTTAGCTGTGTTATCTTTGGCATTTTTTTAATAGATTCAACTACAGAAATGGGAACAAATTGTTTTTTTTATGACAGGCTGCTATTAACAAACACAGTACTCTAGGCTTTTTAACTAGTTGTAGCAAGAAATGCAACAGAAAAGCAACAAATGTCATTAACAATGTGTTAGGTCCTTTAAGTGTCCTTATCCTTAACTGTAAGCCAGTATGCATATAGCAGGGCTACCCTCTAAGTGGCGTGCAACCGCTAATAATACACCTGTGCTTTTCCTGCTATGATATGTCAGATTGTCGACTGTGAAGAAGGTATGTTGGCTAGGATTGCCTCCAAGACATGTCCAGGAGTGTGCTGTTGAGCATCATATGCTTAAATTGGCCTCTTCAGTTTGTCATATAATCAATAACTTTCCCTTTGTACTTAAAATGAAGCGAGGGGATGTGACACATTTTCATTTGATATGTTTTTAGTTCAGACTTCTGCTTTCATAACTACACAGATGATGTAGAAACACTGAAAATAATCTCAGCAAACAAAAACCTCAGAGACAGAGGCCTCGTGGGATTTAGGCATTAAGTAACAAGACACAGAAGTTCAGTTTGAGACTGTCCTGTTTATGACGTACTTCAGTACTACTCTTTGTAGTAAAGTAAGCATTTACTTACAACATTACAATGACGGAATAATAAAAGCCTTTGTTAAGTGGATATTTGAAATAAAAGACTGTAGACTGTAGTTGATTTCCTCCAAACTGAAGAGAAGGCAGCTGGTAAGACGACCAAGTCTGATTAGACAGATCTGCAGTATCCTCAACAGACTGCAAACACCATTCAGAATTTAAAGACATACAAGTTTGCAATTATAAGCCAGAGACCACAGGAGATGAGGCACATCTTTGGCCAGTGGAATCTGTTCCCCAGAATCACCTTTTTGGCCCCAAAACAAAACTCTACAATCTACAATTTACCATCCCACAAAAACAGAGGTATGTTGACCAGGATTGCCTCCAAACAGTACTAAAAAAGCATTACAAGCTTTGGCAGAAAATCCCCTGAAAACTAAACTTGCAGTGAAAAGAATACTTTACAGTGCAGTGAGGTACACACCCTTAATAACAACATGGTCAAGTGTGCAAAACTCCCTAAAAATCACACTCTGCAAAGTATAGAGAAGAACTGAGGAATGAACTAGAGAGCTCAGGCTGGAATAAACAATTCATAGAGAAGCCAGCAGATACTGAGATGCATGAAATGTGCCATTTAACAAAGTTTGGGTATTGGGAATTTAAAGGCTTGGAGACATTTTTTTAAGGAAGAAACTGAGGCATGCTTAACTGGACTCTATGAGGTGACACCACAAGATGAGGGAGTGGAAAGCAACACAGGTAAGCCACTTCATATATAATCTTTTACTGATCCTTCTCAGTTCAGCTAGCTGCATGATTGAATATTTTTAAGGTTGAATTTTTCTCATTGAAATATAATTGCCACATGTAAATATTTTTTTAAAAACAGACTAGTTGGGTTGTGCTGGTCAACACAAAGTTATTATTTTTCTTAACAGTAGGATTTTACATGCTGTAATTTAGCTGCCCTCACAGACCCAGATTGAGGAGAAAACTCCCAATGCACCCACTATTGTTGCACTACAATTTAAAAAAAAAAACAGAGCTGAATTATTAAAATGTTCAGTCTCTAAGCAGTTCTCCTTGAAAACTTCACCATCCCAAGATTTTCATTTTCATTTGAATGAAAAACAGGTAAGAGAGAAAAAAAAATGTTTTCCTGAAATGAAACTGGGCTTTATTTTTGCAAATACCAAAGCACTAAATGCCAGTAACCACTGATATTTGATGTTTTTTGTTTTGTAGGAAACACTCCAGAAAATTGTTGACCAGCATGTGAAATAGATCAACAGGCTGTAAGCAGTAATAAGAAGAAATATTCCCATTCTCATGCTATATCCAGGAAATTGCACACATCCACTTTGTGGCATTCCTGTCATCAGGTATAGCATGTAATTTAATAGCGGTATTGGGAATGATGGTACCTCCATTGCTTCCAGTGTAGACAGGATTTCTACAGTTCCTGGGGACACGAGCCTCATGAGTGTGTTGGCAAAAAAACCAAAAGGAAGGTGCAGGAGTTGAAATTATATTCACAATAATGTACTAGAGAAAAGGCCTTATCACTGCAAGGTGTGGGACAGGACTCTAAGGCTGTAGCAATTATTCAAGCTCCAGGACATAGTGGTGAGAGGTCACACAGATGGTGACAGACCTGAAGCAGGCTTCATACTATCTGGAAAAGTTATTTGTTTAGAAGCAATATTAAAGTGTTATTTACAACAAGGAAAAACGTTCTCGTGCTTTTACTGTTTAAACAGCATGGTGGCAGGTAAGGTTCATTATTCCATGATAGACTAAGCAGATGAAGTATCTGGAGTTGATTCCAAGTGTATTTGTTGGCTGTTCACTGGAACTCTCAATATGAGGTCCAAAGACTTGTTGACGCAAATGAAGGCGGTTACAGTCAGATGACAGGACAGATGAAACCAAGATTAACTTGTACCAGAATGTATGGAGAAGAAGAGAAACAGCTCATGACCTGAAGCATACCACATCATCTGTTAAACATAGTGGAGGCAATGTTATGGCATGGGAATGTATGGCTGCCAGTGGAACTGGTTCACAAGTGTTTTTTGATGGTGTGGCTGCTGAAGTAGCAGGATGAACTCTGAAGTGTACAGGGCTATACTCTCTGCTCAGATTCAGCCAAATGCTGCAAAACTGATCAGTTGAGCTTCACAGTGCAAAAAGATAATGACCCAAAGCATACTGCAAAAACAACCCAAGAGTTTATCAATGCAAAGAAATGGGATATTCTTCAATGGCCAGATCAGTCACCTGATCTCAACCCAGCAGAGCATGCTTTTCAGTTTCTGAAGACAAAAATGAAGGCAGAGAGACCCACAAACAAGCAGCAACTAAAGGTGTGACTGCAGTAAAGGCCTGGCAGAGCATCTCAAGGTAGAAAATGCAGAATTTAATGCTGTCCATGGGTCTAGACTTTGCATCAAAGTTTAAAAAACAGTCCTTATATTTAAAATTATGTCATTTTGTGGAGTTACTATTTAGACTCTGAAAATGAGGGACTGTGTATAAAAATGGCTGTAATTCCTAAAACAGCTAATTCCAATACTTTTGATAAAGCTGAAAGTCTGCACTTCATTCACATCTTAATTTTTGTTTTTTGAAGTCCCCTGTAGTTTTGAACATAGGCAAACTTATAATACACATGTCACTGTCCAAAGACTTGTAGACCTAACTGTATATTTTAATACCACACAGCATATAAAAACTTTGCTGTTTGCAGAAAAAATGTTTACATACACTTGAATGGTACAAAAGTCTTAAAGTCAGCAGCATATTTAGATAGTTCGTTACTATTTCTTTTGCTTTGAAAAATAGTATTCTGAAAAGTAGAACTAAATGATACTTTGTACTGTTATTGTGTTTGATTTTTCTCTGCAAAAATATAATCAGACTAGAATAAGAAACCCAAAGGCCTGTTTTGCCAGGAAGAAGTTTTAGATGATTGTAGAGTACACAAGAAATAACATACGATTACAAAACAAACTTATATTTTGTACATGAGAAAAGAAACCCCAGGGGGGCTTATGGAATATTTCTTAGGAAAAAACAAATCAAAAACTTAATACATGACAAAGCTCTGTGAGAGGGAAACAATTTCTGAAAACAATGCATTGAAAAAAAAAGTGATACAAAAAAAAAGCTTCATTTTTATGTTTCAGATGTTTGAAATGCATTGCTTTGTGTCTTTTTCACTTTATTTCCTATTTGGATTGGAATATATATCTGTGTCTAGTACGGCAGTCATCAGAGGAAAACCTTGTTCACATTCATTTACACCCAGGATATGCATCACTAGGACAAGGGCCACAACCAAACCTGTCTCGGTCAATTCAGTGGGAATTGGTCTATTATTTTTATGTCCGCAATTACAGGGACAGAGTAGTAACTACGATTCCAGCACAGATAACAAAGATATATTTAGGAGTAAATAATATTGACTGTACCTTTGTTTAAAGCTGGAATCAATACTTCTTAAAGCGTGTCCATTTTTCATTTAGCCGCGTCATGTCTGTGTGGAGGAGGGGCAGAGAGATGAATGGGTGGATTCTCTAATTCCCCCTGTTGCAGTTATCATAATTGTTGAACAACCACGGTTTTTAAAGATCGAGCTCGAGGAGAGGCAGGCCACACAAAGAAAGTTAATAGATTTGGAAAATTGAGATAGATTGCACAGCAGCCATTTTTGGAATGTTCCATCGGCGTGGCAGGCAGATGGACAAATATGATCCAGGGATGAGAAGGTGGGGGGAGCGCTGCGGCACACAAACAGGATGGGAGAGAATGTGTCCTGATAAATAACGGTGTTACTGTTTACCCTTTCCATACAGTGTTATGTGTATCTCATCCCCAGCTGAGTGACAGCCGGACGCATCACAGTTTGAGGCCTGCACCAGTTTTAGACCAGGCGAGTTGGCTGAAGATTTCTCCCCAAAAAGATCACCTTTTGAAATGGCAGTAGTTCCTCTCTTGAGACACCAGGGGGAAATGGATAGCTGTGGAAAGGATGCTTCGGGGAATGGGTGAGCTTAGGAAATGTCTCCTCCTCAGAAGTTTAGGCCATTTGTTTGAACTATGATATGGAAAGAGACTGTGGTCAGCACTGTATGTAGAAAATATGTTTTATGTCCCATTGTAAAGCAACATTATATCTCTTCCCTCATCATAAACAGTGCTGCTTCATTTTACAGCGCTCCCCGTGTAAGACCTCTGACCTTCTCATTTGTCGGCTGAAGATGGCTTTTAGGATCTCTAAAAGAGATTTTACAGCAGTGATTTATCCACAGGGGCCCACATTTGTTTCCATCCGTTTTGATATCCGTCATTGTTTTCACATTTGATGCATTCAGGCTTTCCTCTGCTCCTCAGAAATCTTTCCCATATCCAATTTTCGCCTTTCCTATGTCCAATTTTCCCTAATATTCAGATGATTATGGCATGATGCTTTCCCCCACCCCCCTCAGCGTTCTGCTCTTTTCCTCTCCTATTTTCCCTTGATTCTCTTTCACTGCCCTTCTTGGATTCTGACATACAGCTGTATTATTTGAATGTTTACAGTGACACCACATTTTATCTGTGAAGATATAGAAGCACTACAATGGCTGAGTCTACTGCAAATCATCAACAAATTGAAAATGTAAAACCTTACATTTATTTAGGTTTCCCTGTCCCAGAGCCAAATGGCAAAAAACATTTTCAATCAGCCACCTTTGACAGACACTTGGTAGTGTTTTAGGTTGCAGACTGAGAATTAAATTACCCCATATTGAATCTTATAAAAGTCCAGTTGAGAGGATTTTCTTTTTGTGATGTAATTTGAGCTATCCAATTTTCCTTGTATTTACTGTCTATATTTTTGTCAATTTGGCAGAGGAACACATAGCGTGCGTTGGCGCTGGATGTCACTGATGTCGTCACGCTACAGTGGTTTTGGTGTTGGCTGGCCTCAGAGGTCAGTGTGTGGGAAGAGATGGTGGCTCTGCAGGGCTTTGCGGCGGCTCTTGGCCTGTCCCTTTGGGCTCTGGTAGGCCCACATCCACTCCTCTCATTCATGAAAGGGTCAACACACGGGTCAAAACACACAGTTTGACTCGCCGCAACACACTGCTGCATGTGGGAGTAGATGAAACCAGGTATTTTGTGGGCCTTTGGTAAGCTGCTGCTGGTAGCGGCTGTTACTTCTCTCCCTCTCAAGTCCACTTTGCCTAAAAGCATGGCTCACACAAAGGAAGGAGAGAGAAAACTGAGAGTGGGCTGCCGAGTTACACATGAAAGGATGGAAAGACGCTGTTTATTCCCTATTAGAATCACCACATTGACAGGTTGGTCAAGAGGTACGGAGGATTTCTCTCTCACTCAGGCACCAAATGCTAGCATTGAGAAACTATGTTAGTCCATACTAACGTGTTCCCCACCAGGCCAGCTGCTATCGTGGTGACTGCTGAAGTGGATCTCTTTGCATTGGCCTCCCTCCTCCTCTCATCCCACTGTAACCTCTTGCTCTCTCTGTCTCTTTAGTGGAGGAATAGAGATGTGGAGGGCAAGAGAGACTGACAGTGTGCGCTCCCCTGCTCAGTAAATATGAACTGCACCCAGCAGACAGACTCATTCATCACAGGGGAAAGAGGGGAAAAGAGGGTGTAGAGGCAGGGTGGAGGGATACAGAAGGGACCAAGAGAAGTGTCCAAAAGACAGAGAGAGGGAGGGAGGAAGAGGAGAGGTGGGAGGAATAGGAAGCAGATGGAGAGAGAATGAAAGAAAGGAAAATGTTCTGGGTGAAATGAGTGGGAGAAAGAGATAACAGGCTGAAAAGGGAGAGAGAATCTTGGATGATTGAAGGATAAATAAAGGATGGCGGAAGGGATGTGCATGGGGAGGAGAAACCTCAAGCATGGGAAAGCTGATGAAATATAGGAGGACATTTTATATCTCATCACCAAGAGATCTTGTGTTGTGATCGCTGCCCTTAAGCATCTTGTTACAACAGAAATATTAGTTTTTCTGCCCTGCAGTCAGAAAGCTTGTGTCTCACACAGACTTGTTGCTTTTACCTTTTTGACCTAAATGTATAGTGGTACTTGAAAGTTTGTGAACCCTTTAGAAGTGTATTAATTTCTGCATAAATACGACCCCAAAAAAATCATCAGATTTTCTAACAGATCCTAAAATTATGTTAAGAGGACCTAATTTAAAAAAAAAAAAAATCAGAAAAAATGTTATAATTGTTCATTTATTTAGTGTGGGAAATAATCCAATATTACATGTGTGTGGCAGAAGTATGTGAACCTCAACGATGAGCTTTTAATTTGAAGGTACAATCAGAGTCTGGTGCTTTCACTCAATGGGATTACAATCCTGTGTGGCTCTTCTGTTTTTATTTAATTAACAACAATCTATCACACTCAGATCTTCCAGGTGTTTGTAAAGATGTGTCATGGAAGTAAGACAGGAGATTTCTTAGAACCTCAGTAAGAAAGTCACTGATCTTCATGAGGCTGGAAAAGGTCACAAAACCATTTCTAAAGAGTCTGGACTTCTTTGATCCACATTCAGATGGATTATGTACCACTGGAAGAAATTCAGCATATTCATATTCTCCAGCTGTAGTTGATCAGCAGAGACCACTCCAAGAGCAAGTTGTGTAATAGTCTCAGAAGTCACAAAGGCAGCCAGGCTAACTTAAGCAACTCAAGGCCTCTGTCGTATTTGATAATGTTTGTGATCCCCCATCAGGAGAACCCTAAAAAACAATGGACTGCAAGGATGAAGTCACTGTGACCAGAAAAGAACATTACTGACAATCTGCAGCTTGCTAAATATCACCGGGGCAAACTGGAGGGCTGTTTGAACCATGTTTTGTTAATGAATTAGACCAAAATAATTTTTTTCCTTTAAATAAGAAACATTCTGTTTGGAGAACACCTTATCTCATCTGTGAAACATGGCGATATCATGATGTAGTAATAAATTTTGAAATATATTAGCGTTTTCTGGTGGAAAATTAGAAAACTAAAAAAACAAAATAATAATAATAATTTGGTCATGTCGCAAGACAATTTTCTACCAAAGAACGGTTAAAGGAGATAATGCTTTGGAATTGTGAAATCCGAGTCCTCACCTTAATCCAGCTGAAATGTTTTGGAAAGATCTGAAGTAAACAGTCCATGTGAGGACACCAACCAAAAGAGTTGGACAGTTGCTTAGATGCATTTATTGCTTTACAAGGGGGTAACACCAAATACTGAAATACTTTTTTTCCCCTCGCAGATATGTAATATTTTATTTTTGAAGACTAAGACTGTGATGGCAAGGCGTCCATCCGTCCCTCTACAATTCACAAGAATCACTACTCCTCCTACAGGTCAGATTTTAGTGAAACGTGCACACAGTGATTACCCTAATGGGTCTTCACCCAAACTGTGCTCAAGGTCAAGGTCATGTCTGTCGTTTTACATGCCCTTTATGAGTTTCACAAGAATCGCTACTCCTCCAAGAGTATTGTTCAGAGTTTAGTGAAATTTGTCTTGTATGTGAATGTTTGCGAGCCTCCTTGACTTCTCAGTGGATTTTAATTCTTATTTTGCACAATGCAGCCAACCAATGATAAAAAAAAATGTATAACTTTCTTTCTGTACTCCACAAATTTTAATAACCTGTAAACTATGATGAGCTACTACATCATTGACGTTCTGGTTTGATTTGTTCTACTTTAAGGATGCTTTAGGTCATAATCTTGCAGAAATATAGAAAATTCTACAGGGTTCACAAACATTCAAGCGCCACTGTATGTGCTTGGATTTTGAGGTCATGTTTCATTACTGAAAACAATGATTTTTTTTTCATCCATATTTTGAGTTTAGGTTCCAGTTAGGCCTGGGGTAAGAAAATGTACTAGCTGTCTATACCTAAATTATTGATAAAGTCTATGTAATTAGAGTTAAAGGCTAACAATAGTCCAGATTTTATTTTTGTTAATAAATCACGTGTAAATCTCTTTGTCCCAGTACTTTATGTGGCTATACCTCAAACAAAATATTTCTTGGAAACCCACATAGTCTTTTGCCCTTTCCGGTCCATGTCCTCAATTTCCAACAACTTCCCCGTCTTCACTCTCACCAGTACCACCTCCTCTCCATCTTTTTCCACTCCAAAGAAAGACAGGAGAGAGGGAAGATGATGTGTGACAGATGCCATATTTCGACTTTCTGTCAGGGAGATTAATATTGACACATTGTGTTTCTTGGGGCTTGTTGACTGTGTGTGTTGGACTTTGATTTCATTATCCTCTGCTCAGCCACTTTTTTCTTAAGAATCAGACAATAACAGATGTGGCGACTGAAATAGAGACACCGATATTGGAGGGGCTGAGTGAGCAAGTCATATTGGGTGGGTCGGCCATCAGTCCTGTTTGCTGTGGAAGTGCAAACCCCCCGAGGATACCCAGAGCACAGAGACCTTTCCATTTTATCAAGCCTTTCAGCTCATCAGTAGCATAAGCCATAAGCTTCTGAACATAGTGTTACAGTAGTTTCCATGCATAAACACTTTAGTTTGAACTTAGCAGTGTATTATTATAATATAGAAAGTGCATATTTTTTTAATTCTATGTTTTTCTGTTGTTTGTTGTTGAGTTCTGATTTATTCCATTTCATAGGCACATATTGTACTTTTTAATACATGTGTTTGATTGTTATAGTCAATGACTACTTAAATTAAGTCTGAGCATAAGATAAAATGGATTTTTATACAATAAATATAAAGCAAGACTGATACCGAATTTTTTAAAGTTGGTATGTGGGTATAAAAAACTCTGATACAAATATATCTGCCAGTGCTCCTTTTATAAACACAAGCAAGCATGTTTAATAACAGTTAAGCTGTAATACATTTTAAAGATCAAAATAAAGTCAGTGCTCTCAGATGGGTAATCGTCAGTGTAATCGTCTCACAGTTTTTAAACTACTCAATTACATCTCAAATGAACTTCACTTTGACCAGGTACTACTATAAAAATCTGTCTATAAATTCATTAAAACCCTGCCTATACATTATTATACATCCTTAATTAAGGATGGATGATGTTTTAGCTCCATGAGAACTAAATTGTGATATATCAAAGTACTGGTAACTGTGGTTGCTTTGCTTGGCCATAGATTGCCTTTCAGGGCTATAAATGTACTCCTAGATTTGTCAGAGTACAATAAAATCAAATTAGTTCAACATTAATTCTTTTGTTGATTTGAGCAATCTAAAAGTGGCATCATTCCTCTGAGCCAAAACTTACCGGCCTTCATCTCCAACCTATAAGCCTTTGAGAACTTTCTGATGATTATCGAAATATTTCTTAGGTGGATACAAGAGATGGATTCTACAGCTTCCTGATTTTGTAATTTCAAAGTGTGGGGCTTGCTGTTAGTGGAAGAATAAAATCAATAGGCCTCTCTTGAGAGGAATAGGTATAGGCTTGTAGTCCTATGATATGAGAGAGGATCCGAAACAGGAAACACAGGCGAAAGATGAGGAAATAGGGAGGAGCAAAGCACCTTCAATGAATAAACAAATAGAAAGCAAAACAAGAGAGATAATGCAAGAAGGAGACGAGAGACCAAGGGGGGAAACAGTTGTCGCCAGAGACTTTTATTGACTTTTTCCCCCCTCCTCTGGTCACGTGACTACCAGATAAATTCACACAGAGAGGGAGAAGGGTAGTGAGGGGAGAGAGAGAGAAATGAGAAAATAAATTACTCTGGAAAGATATGACGATAGGCTACACGCGGCTTTAAATCTAAAAGGGAATTCACGACACACTCGACCAATTTGTCACTGTGCTTTTTGCCTCTTTTCATTTCTTTTTTGATACTTTGCCCCCCTATTATTTTTCACCCCCTCTATACCCCGATGCCCCTAATTTACCCCACTTTTCTCATGTAGGCCTGTCCAATTCTTCTTCACTCCATGTTTTCCAAATCTTCTTCAGGATCTACACATTGTGGAGACATCATTGAGTCTTTCTTTCTTTCTTTCTCAAATGAATTTCCCATGTATGGAAAATGTGTAAATCCATCCAACCTAACTCATCCTTCCTTCATCTGTAACTACAGTCAGATTCATGCCTCCTCCACTGCAAACACAGGTCTATCAAAATCTGAGAGAAAAGAGGAAATGAGATGCATCGTAAAAAAGGAATGAGTGGGCCCACGGTAAAGGATGGCTGGAAAAGAGGTGGAAGAATGGAATGGAAAAGAGAAAAGAAAGAAAATGCAGACTTAAAGTATACCCCCCTCTCTTTTATTTAATTTAGACGCCAGGCGAAAATCGATCCTGCCATTCGATACGCAATCCGAATCAAGGCGAATTAAGCGGGCGGAAATTAACTCTGAAAATATTTTTGATGGAGTGGCTTGTAGTCTCTCGGCCAAATGGACTGCAAAGTGGAACAAATGACAGGGGCCTAGTGGTGGAGACAGCGCCGCTCCATCTTCCATTAGGCCGTAATGGGATAGGTCCAGCCCCCTAGCTCGACTCGGCTGCATTAATCAAAACAGCCGCTATATGAAGATTTATGGTTCTCCACTCCAGCGAAGCCGGAGCTGGAGCCAGTTCTCGGTGTGTATGTTTGAAGGAGGGGGTCGGGAGTCTCTCTCCCCTTCTTTCTCTCTCCTGCCTTTCCATCTATCCTGTAGACTTTGCCCCTACCTGTGGGCCTACACATACACACACACACACACACACACACACACACTGCACCTTTAATCCAGGGACTGTGTAATCGCATCTTGTCATATATTGTCAACATTTGTGTCAAGTCATTCATGTCAAGTAATATACCTGTAATAGCCAGTCTATATGCATATGAGCATGGTCCTTAATCAAACATTATGTTAAGTGATGTGATGGGAAATAAAAAAAGGATCTAGATGACCTTCAGACGATGTAAGGCAAATTATAAACAGTAAGTCAGGCATTAGGAAAAAACACCTTTTCTTTATCAAAAACAAAAAATCTGTATTATGAATGTTTTGGGGTTTTTTTTCCGACTTAGATCAGAACAGAAAATGTTGCCAACACTTGATTTGGTGCTTTGAATTGTGGTTTTGTTGCTTTTCAGTGTTTTCAGATCTTTCATTTCTCCTTCTCATCCCCTGCCTGTGCGGTTTTCCTATTGTCACATATTTCTCATCCAACATAAAAAGCAGCAGACAAACTAAAATGGGGATCCTCTGGCGTTCAGAAGTGAGACTTTAGATTATAGCCCATATTGCTGCAGCTCCTCTCTCTGTGGCAGCCGATTAGGAGCGTATAGCCCAGTAAGCAGGCCACTGCTGTGACGAGCCAAAGGGACAGACAGGGGGAGACAGTGTGACGGAGAAGAGTGTGGCGCCTTGAGTAGATTGGAGCTGGGAGCCATCCAAAAAACTTCAGCCAAGTTTTGATGAGATGAGACTGATGGGACCCACTGCTGAGAAACCCTGTTTTACTTTCGTTCTTTCTCTCTCTGTTTCTCTCTGTTTCTTCAATAGGAGGAGGATGGATGAACTCTTCCCAACAGATGGATTGTGCCTTTATCTATTCACACACACACCTCTATTACCTAACTTTCACAGCTCTTTCCTATTCTCCTCTCCCTTAACCTGTGTATCTTGTCAGTGTTTTTCCCCGTTATTTGTGTCCCATCTCTGCTCCTTCTAGCTTCCTATCTTATTCCACTTCAGTCTATATATTCCCCCACTCGCCTTTCCTCTCCTCTGGCCTCTAACTCTCCCATGCGGATAAGCAAACCAGCATAGAGACATCTCAATATCCATCTATCTATTTCTCCTTTCCTTTTACCCTCCCTTTTTCCCTTTTTCCTTTCTTCTCCATCTTTTCCTTGCAAGCAAAAGGGAAGCTCGCTGCCAGTTTCAGTCTGCCAAAGGGTTTATTTAAATTAGAAACGCTTCAGTCTCCTCACCCCCCTTTCCCTTCTCTCACTCTCACTCATTCCCTTTCTTACCTCTTTCTCTTGGCTGGGAGTGAGTCCCTCCTTTCCCTGCTGACAGCCTCTGGGGTCCCGTCAATGCCAGGCAACTTTGTTTTGTAGATGTTATTGGTGGAAAGGGGGCTTGGAGGGAGAGAGGAAATGAGGAAGAGGAAAAGTAGAGTTGGGAGAGTGGGAGTTGGAGAAGGGTCAGGGGAGACCTGTTAGTCAGTGTACTTTAGTTCCTTCTTCCTCTCACGGCTCATTCCACCCAGATTAGGACCTGTAAATGGCTTTAGGCTACCTCACCTGGCTTTGGGTTTCCCCATTTCACAGGAACACAAGCAAGCTATTACCTTTTACTCCCTCATTATCACAACCTCAGATATGCCTTGTACTAAAAGGTCAGTCTTTTCTCACCTTTATAATTTTTTTTTCCATTCCGGTGCAGTGTTTGACCTCTAATTATTGCCAAACATCTCCTCCACTGTTTCTGTGACCAGGAAGGGCCAGTCATTGCACCTAATCATCTCCTCTGTTAACAATGACCCATCTCCCTGATAATCCTTCTATTCCTCCCTCCCCGGGCTTTAATCCCCCTCACGCCCACCCTCCTCACCCATTAACACACAATTATCTCGGGGGGGCCGACACGGGCGAGGGGGAGGAAACGAGGTGTGGAGAACACAGAGACTCTGTCTCTCTAATGGCTGACTGACACCAGACGAGCTCATAGATCATGGAGATTATTAATACCACTGTTAAACACCCCATTCAAGGGCCACCACTATCCACATGCGCTGCTACACACAACTGAAATCCATGCACCCACATTCTCAGATCCCCCATCATATCTCATTCCCAGCACACATCTTCATATGAGCTGTCATTCATGCTTGGTGAATCGGCATCAATTTCATTTGAGCCATTTAAACAATGCCGGGTGTTCATTACAGCTTGTGGTTTAGGGGTAGAATCACATTTACAATTACAACTCTCACTGGCAGTGTTGGCTATTATTCACAGGGTCGTTTCCTTATGATTCTCCTCCTGCAATATTTCTAATGATGGTAATTCCAGGTTTGATCGGATTATTGTGCATACAGTGAGGGGAGAGATTCTCTGTGACTCACCAGTAATGACCAGGGAAATGTGGCCTTTATGTGGCAGTGGGGGCCTATCTAGGGGAAGGGAGATTGAAAGATAGGCAGGGAGGGAGTGTGTGTGCGTGTGTGTGTATCACTGACCTGTCCGTTTAACCGGTGGGGTTCTGGGGAGATGGCAGTGGGAGCTAGGCGTCCCCCGGGAGCAGGGTCTGGGGAAATCACACTCTCACTTTCACCAAACAACAAGGAGGCTGCTTGGCAGCTGGCAATAGCCAATAAGCACACTCCCACTCTCCATATTCTAGTTTATATGCAAAGCGATTGGTAAACACATTGGGTCTGCTATGTATAGGCCATGTAAAAAATTCATACAGTGGCTGTCCACTGGATCTGTGTCTCAAATACACTGGAGAAAGGAACCTAAAAGAATGCAGAGCTTCATCCATTACTGTTAATATTTATTGGAAGTTTTGTTTGGCACTTGAGTGGCTTTTTAAAACATCCCTTGCTTTCTGAATTGGGAGGTTACATTTGCAGGAACGAGCCAATAACAGAAGGGGTTTGTAGTCAACGCAGGGGTGTAAAAGCTTACTTTGGACTTCTACTGCTCCATTAGCTGATCCCAGGTCTCCCTGTGAGCTCTGTTAGTGCCAGCTCATTGATTCCTTAACTAATCACTCTAATTAAAATGCCTTTTATTCATTCAGTGGTTTACATGCCAGCCTACTGCTTGCATTTAAAGATCAATTGCAACTCAAATATACAGAAATTTCTGTCAACAATATCATGGGTTTGTCTGCCGGTTTTTTGGTGTAGCT